>JAJJXC010000059.1:0-287048 GCA_022432385.1 Xylariaceae sp. FL1272
ATGATTTTAACGTTAAACTGTGCTATAAATTTTTACTATCGAATTTGTTTTCGATTAAGTTCTTTAGTAGATAAAAACGACGTAAAGTTTTTATAATCAGTAAAAACTTTTACCGGCGTTTTAGCTCCGATAAAATAGTGCTTTTATTTTTAAAAAGCATGTATAATTGCTATTAATTCTTTATTGTAGATGGGATAATTTAGTTAAGGTCCGGCTAATTTTTTTGAAAAGAATGCGACTGGGTGCAGTTTACCGTTGTTATCTCGTTGCCCGAAATGTCTTCTAATAGCGAAGTCTGATGCATCTGTTTCGACTTCGAATTTTTTATCTGGATTTAAAAGTTATAAAATAAAGTTACTAAGTATTTTGTCCTTTATTTTCTTAAAAGCTTTTGTTCTAATTTTCTTTATTAAAATAGAACATTTTTTCGCGTTAAGTTTATAAAAACTACTACAATCCTTCCGAAATTTCGTATTAATGGTTTTATATAATTAGTAAACTTTAAAAATGTTCTAACTTCTTTAACAGATTTTGGCGGTTGCTATTTTCGAACGGCTGCGATTTTCTTTTCTTAAATCTGGATTTGTCCGGGTGTTATCGTAAAACTTAGGAAATCTACTTTTTACTAATAAAACTTAGTCTTTTTAAGATATATTTTAATTTTTACATTTTGCAATGTTTAAAGTATTAATTGTACGTGTTTTGTATGTTTTTTTCGTATGTTCGAGTATATTAAAATATCGTTTAAATAAATTATTACGAATTTTTCTAAAAATATTCGTAAAATATGTATAAAACGTCGCTGTTATAATGTTAAAGCGTTTGTTAAGCCTTTTTGCATAATGAAGTATTTGTATAGTCTTTTATTTATAACGAATGCTGTTTTGTATTCGTGGCTTTTCGCTATTCGAATTTAATAAAATGCTTTTAGCATATTAATCGCCGTATACTATTATGCTTTATAAAGCTAATTTCGTAAGTTACTAATTTTTAGTATCGGTTTTGCGTTTTTAATCGTAATGTTATTTAACGTTTTATAGTCGATATAAAGTCTTTTTGCTTCGACTTTTTTGCTATCGATTATTTTTAGTACTTAAAGTAGTTATAATTGTACTAAAAATGTTAAAGGTTTAATAAATCTTTTTGCTAGATTTTTTTTAACATATTTTTGTTTTTTGCGCTTTTGTTCTACGCTTTTAAGTCGAAATCTGTAAAATAGTAACTTGGCTCTTTTTTTTAATGGTATTTCGTGATCTTATAAACTATGTTCTAGTAACGTTATGTTTTTTTTTGTTTTAAATAGTTTTTAAAACTTTTAAAATTCCTTTAGAATATCGAAATTGGTTTTTTTTAACTTTTTCTCGGTCATAAGTTAAGTAAGTGTCGTTTTTAGTCTACGTACGACCTTTTTTTAAAATGCTATAAAGGCATAACTACTTCTTAGTATTTCTTATTAAAGTTAATCGGTTTTTTAGTTAACTCGTAGGTTGCTTGCTCGTAACTAAGGTAACTTTAAAATTATTTTATGCTAAGATATACTTGTAATATTAAAAAAGATTTGTTTTTGTTTTTTTTAAATTTTTATAAAAAGTGCTGCAGTTTTTCGTAGTATTTTTCTTTGGTCGTATGTACTTAAACTCTTATTAAAAGTCGTAAGTCCGTAAAGGTTTTTTTTCCATATCTACGGTATGTTATACCTATTAACAATTCGTAGTGATATAAAACTACCGGTTGTTCCGGTATTAATAATTGCTTAGATCGGATATCTATAGTATGTAACTATTGTAGTTAATCGTTTGTTTTGTATTAGAACATTTATATGTAATAAAGGTTTCGTTTCTGCTATATTAATCGACTATACGTTTTTTACTGCCGATTTTCGATGTTTTTTAACTGCTTTTGTAGCTTGTTAAGCTTGTTTTTTGTTCGTTAGTTTTGTATTAACTGGTTTTGTTTGTTGATCGTTTTGTACGCTTTTCGGTACAATTTTTTAAAGCTGACTTTTTGTTTATTTGTTATGTTTTTAATCTATTTTTCGATTAGTTCCAAACGTTGTTCCTATTGCGTTAAATGATCCGAAGTTCGTAATTGTAATGTCGTAAAGTTTTTCCTTTTTATAAATTGCAAAAGTTTTTTTTAATTTTCCTTGCTTTTAAATTTTTTAACAATTTTAGATTTTATAACTGTATGGACTCGGTATTTATTTCTATAGCAATTGTTAAAAGAATTGCGGCTTTGTATGCAGTCTTTAAGCTATTTGGGATTTTTTCCGAATATTGTATAGTTCTTGCTATACTTTATAACGAGTACTATTTTTTTAATCTTATCGTCGAGATATAGAAATAGGATTAGTTAACTATAATTTCGTTTTAGAAACTATTTGTTCTTAAATTTGTCTTTTAAATAGTATGGACAAAAGTTATGGATATATAATATCTACGAAAAAGTGCCGTAGCTTTTGCTTGTATAGCTTATTTCTTTTTGTTTTTTTTTTTACAGCAGTTTTTTCGCTGTGTTCGAAATACGATGTAGTAATTGCATTAATTGGTGCTATATCGTTATAGGACAGGTCTTTTCCCGTCGCTGCGAACCAATTTTTTTTGTTAAAGTGCTTTGGATTATGTTGATATATTCTTGGAGTAATTGTAGTTCGTTCGAAAATTTTTTTAAATCTTTAAAATCTATAACCTTTTTTTGCAACTAATTTTGTTTTAAGGACTTTAGCTGTTTAAAAGCTTTACGCTAAGCTTTAGTTACTTTAGTTTCCGTTATATAAGTATTAGTTTTTTCGATTATATCGATATTAGCTTGGATTTTTTTTAAGTCTTTTTTATTTCGGGTAAAAGCTCGTTTAAAATAAAGGTTATTTAAATTTTGTCGTGTGGCTTTTGCTGCTATATCTTTGAGTTGTTTTTCGTAAGATTTGTGTTAACATTCTTTATATTTGCACTATAGAACATATTTAAGGCATTCTTCGCCTTTTGGCTAACCGAGGTCTTTTTTCTTTAGTAAAGTTCTTAGTGTTTTAATGTTTTTTTTTTTTTTAAAGTCAAAAGGTGTCGTTTTATTATAAAAACGTTGTTGTTACTTTTATTGCTTGCGTTATTTGCAGCTGCTTGTTCTTTAAGTACTTTTTTAGTTTTAGGCTTAAAACATTTGTTAGCGTAGTGTCTTTTTTCTTAACAGTTGTAGCAAATAACTTTACTTAAGTTAATCTTGTTTTTGTTTTTCTTTTGTTACTAGTTTAATTGTTTTTTGTTATTTATGTCGATTTTTATTAGTCCGGGTTAAGTTTTGTAAAACGTGTTATTGTTTTTTCGCTTTTTGCCCGTGTTAGGATTAACTCGTTTAGCTTTATCTTTTTTTTCTAACTTTTTGGAATAGTTGCGATTGTCGATTCGTATCGCATTTGTGATATAGGTTTCGAAATTTTTTGGACGTTTTATTTTATAGAAATCGTCCTTAACTTTATCTTTAAGTCTTTTATAAAATTAATCTATAAAGACATTTTCATCATCTTAGTTCGTACGTAAAAATAGTTGTCTAAACTTAGCTACATATTTAAAAGCTGGTCTTTTTTATTTTAATCGTTTAAGTTTTCGAGCCGCTGTTTGGGCTTTTTCTAGGTTATTAAAGATTTTTTTGATCCGATTTTCGAAGTAAGCGTAGTTTGAAAACATTTTAATAGTTTTATCTTTTTGCTGATTTTCTGTGTTATTAAGGTAGTTTCGCATAATTAGCTCGAACTACTTAATTGCGCTTCTTTTAAAGAATTTAGCAATATAAAAAATCTTTTCGGGTTCGGTTAGCATGCTTTGTTCGTAAAATAATATATAAGCTTTAGCTTAAGTAAGAAATGTTTATATATGCTTATTTGTACCGTTAAAATAAATAAAAATAAAGAACTTATATTTTTTATTTAGTTGTTGTTTTTTTATAGCTTGTTGTTATACATTTAGTTGCTTATTAGCATTTTATAACTTTATAATACGCTGCTGCATAGCCTGTATCTGTTGCGCAATGTTTGCCATAGTTACCGTTAAGCTAGCAATCGTGCTACCGCTAAGTATCGGAACGTTTAATACCATTTTAAGATGTCGTAATTAACTACGCAGTTAAACCGCTGCAATGAATTAATAATCTTTCAAAATGTAACGACCTGGTTTATTTAAAGATCGGTTCAGTAAGGTTTTGATTCGGCAAAAATTGCAGTAGTAAAATCGGTAGTTAATTATCTTTATAAAGTCGTTAAGAAATTTCTTTTATTTAATTCTAAGAACGAAATAAATATTTAGATTAAAAGATAAGTAAAAAAATGACTAGATATATAGAATTCCTTTCTTTTTTATAACATTCTTTTCTTTATACTAAATGTAGTATGCTTTAACATGTTTTTAAAGCATCTTTAATTATAATTTCCGCTGCTTTGTTTTTCTCTTAGAGCATCCCAGATCAAGGTCACGTAACTTATGCGTATTCCCTGAATATGCATCTTCCCGTCAATCGTGCTCAGACCACTCATTCCCCGCTAGGCCTGAACAATAGGCTAGCTGGAATGTTGGTTCGTAACAGTATAGAATTCGAAATAATTAGGACAAAATAAAATAATAGCGTATAGAAAAAAAAAAGAACTTTAATCGTATAAAGGCATTTAACGTTATATATAAAAGCTTTAACTTAGTAACAGTTATATTATTTTATATTTATAGCAGTTTTATTATATATAAAATAACTAAATTATTAGCAATATAATTTACGGCAGTTTACCACTATAATAATAATTCGGATAATAAGAGATTAGACGTATAATACGTAGCTATTTTAACAAATAGTTATAAATATATAACGTATAAAGTATTAAGAAAAATAGTTATTTCGCGTAAAAGAAAAAGTTATTAATGTTTAACTATTATTACGTAAAGGACTTTTTACTTAGTATAAAAAAATAATTGCTTTATATAAGTAAAAACAAAGCAGATATTAAATAACTATCGTTAGTAAATAATACGTACGATATAAATAAATAGCACGTATATAGTACGTGCGTTAAGTAAGAGATAACCGGCGTAAGTGAATATTACGTATAACGGTTACGGGATAGCCGACGTAAGCAAGTTGTACGTATATTGGATATCCCGTACGGAGGCTTATATACTTTGTACGGAATCCTTTTTAAGGATTTCCTTTTTAGAAAATAGACATAAATAAATTAATCGTATAGTTACTTATATCTGCTTATTAGTGCGTACAGAGCCTATTTAACAATAATCAAAGCTAGTTATTATACTATATAATTTGTTTATAAATATGCTTTTTATAACTTTTTTATATTTCGAAAAACTTTAATATACAATATTCTTATAAATTTTAAAGCTATTGTTTATACGTATTTTTTTAGCTAGTACGACTAAAAAACTAAACTGCGATAAAAAATCCGCGTTATTTATAAAAAATCCGTTAATAAAAACAAATAATTTAATACAAATAAAATCGAGCGGAATAAACCGTAAACCGTGCGATAAATTTTTTATTTACTATTTTAGTTATATGTTTAATGCTTTAATATGCTTATTTTTTAATTCCGTAATTTATGCTATAACGGAAAAATTATATATTATTTCGGGCTAGCATATTAATATAATATATACCTTTTTTACGCGTTACGCTATATAGTTCTATAGCGCCGTATATTTAGTTAGATTAATTTTTAATAACTGTAATACTTAGTTTTTTTATATAAAAAAAATGTTTTCGCTTTTAAATAAAATTTAACTGTTATTAAATTTTATTGTAACGTTTTATATAAATATAGTTTTCGGTTTTATATAAAATTTTGTTTTTTTTAATTTTTGCTTTTTTAGTTTTAAAAATTTTAATATAATAAAATTAAATATATTATTAGTTTATAACGTAATAATACCGAAACCGTTAAGCCTTTTTTTAATCGAAAGCAAATATAAATTATATGTTAAAATATATATTTTAAACTTTTTATAATAATATATATAATACGTTTTATATTAATATAGGCCTAATTCGGCTAAACTATATAAAAGTCGTATAACGCGTAATAAAATAAATATTAAATATTTATTTTAAATCTTTTTTAAAAATTATATATAAACAATTTAAATTAATTTGTTTATTGTTTATACGTACGTTTATATAATGTTTTTTAATTTATTTTTTACTTTATATAACTAAATTAATATAAGGCTTAAAACTAATATAAAACGTTAATTATTTTATTAAATCGTTAAAAACTAAATAAAAAATGTTTTTTTTTATTTATTTTTATATTTTTATATAATTATTTTAAACTTTTTATATAAAACGGTTGTTTTTTTTAACCTTTTTTACTAAACGTATATTAAAAATATAAAAAGTTTTTAATATATCGTTAAACTACCGTATAAAAATAAATACGCTTTATATTAATAAGTTATTAATTTTTTTTATATTTAATTCTTTAAATAGCTTATTAAACGTATTAATTTTTTTATTTTAATAAAATTATATTATAAAAGTAAAATCTGACTTTTTTTTTAATAAAGAATATTTATATAATAAAATGTTTTTTTAAACGTTTTCGTTTACGTTTTAATAAATTAAAAGCTTATTATAATTTTTAAAATATAATTTTTAATAAAAGATTTTATTATATAATAAGCATTTTAAGTTTTATATTATTATATAACGGTTAATAATACGGCTTAACTTATATATAATAAAATTTTTAGCCGTTATTTAAAATTATGTTTTATTTTTTAATTGCTATAACTTTAAATAGTTTTTTCTAACCGCTTTTTTCGCGCTATATAAATATTTTTAATTATAAAAAAAACTAAAAAACGTTATACGATAAGCCGTTTTATATATTTATTACACGGTTAACGTTTATTTTTATACGTATTTCCCGAATTGCTTTTATAGCTTTTTAAATTGTTTTTATTTTTTATATAATATTTAAAAAAAAAAATCTATTACAATTTTAAAATAAGCTTTAAAAACTAATAAAATAAATACTAAGCTATTTAAACTAGCTGTATTGTTTAAAGTTTTTATTATAATTTATAAAATCGTATAATTGTTTATTATATTTTAAAGTTTTTTATATAAAATATTAAACGTATAATAAAATAGTTTATATGTTTGTTTAATTTTCCCGATATTTTAATAAGCTTTAACCGGGATTTTTTTATACGAAAATTTTACTAATTATACGTTATTCCGAAATTTTTTAAACAAAAAGTTTTTATTAATATCGTACGTAATTACGTCTAATAGTTTTTAATATATATAAATTTAGTACCGATATAAAACGTTTTAAATATTTTACGTAAAAAAAGATTTTAAAAACGTAACGGCTTAAAATTTTATTTTAACGTCGATTACGTATAATATAGGCTTACCGTTAATATATATAACGTTAATAACTATTTTATAATTAAAAAATAAATCGTTTTTGATCGAAAACTTAAATTTTTAAAATATTACTACGTATAATTAATAATAATAATAAATTCGCTTAATTTTATTAAAAACTTTTAAAAAAACGTCGTAGCCTATTTTTATTAATAAGTTATAAAGTTTTTTCGCGCGTTAATAACTTATTTTTTTATATATTTGCCGTAATTTTATTTTTATAAAATATAAAGCTTATTTTGCGCAACCGAAATAAAAAAAATCCGTAGTTTTATTTTTTAACTATAACGTACGATTTATTATTCCGTACGATCTTATTTATTAAGTTATTATAATATGCTTTTTACCGATTTATATTATATAGCAAAAATAAAAAAAACGTAAAAACGTTAAAAATAAAAAATCGAATTAAACTAATTAGCGTATCGATTTTAATTTTTTTAATCGATGTTATATTTTTAGCTTTTTTAAATCGTACGGAAGTTTTTTTAAAAGTTTAATCGATTTTTATTTAACAACTTTTATATATATATTAATATTTACGACTTGCCGACAGTCGATATACGTACAGTTTTTATATTTTAAAAAATATTTTAATAAATATTTTCGTACGGGTTTTTTAATATAAAAACCGATATATTGTATAATTTTATATTATTATATAAAAAATTATTAAGTTTTAAAATATTTTTTTAGGTTATTTAGTATATATATAATTAGTTTATTATATAATGCGAAATTTTAGTTTTTTATTTTTTACGGGCTTTTTTTTTTGGTTTTTTTTATATAGTTAATCGTTTTTATTCTTTGTTTTAAAATATTTTTCGAAATTAACGACGTAAATATCGACTTTTTTGTTTTATATACTATTATATTTAACGAAATATTGCTTTATATAAGTAATCTTTTTTTTAAAATGTTTTATAAATTAGTAGTCCGGTTTAAAACATATAAAGCATTTTTTATTCGTATAGTTAAATAAACGTTAAAATCTTAAACTATAAAAACTATATAAACCGTAATATATACAACTATAGAATAATTTTTTATTACGTTATTTTTATATATAGTTATTACTATATTTTTTATCGTTATAATATATATAAAAGTCTTTGTTTTATATAAATTATAGCTTGTTTTTTTATTATATTAAAACTTATATTATAGTATGAAGATTTAAAAATAAGCTTTTATATGAGTTTTTTATATTAATTAACGCTTGTTTAAATTTAGGTACGTTATTTTATGTTTATGCGATAGCTGAATATAGCTGAATTTCTTTTTAAAAATTTGGCTTAAAAGCGCGTTAAATAGTACAAAAAGCTTCGAAAAGTTGTTTTAATATTTTCGTTTTTATTAATACCAAATTATTTTATATAACTTATTAAAAATTCGTTATAGTTTATTTGTTTTAATACTAAACATAGTTTATTTTTGTATTAAAATATATATTAAATATATCGTATATTTTGTTTTACGTTATTTTTAAGCTAATATTAGTTTAAAAATACGATTTAGTAAAGCTTAAAAAAATTTAAGGAAAAACTATATAGTAACAATCCTCTTTAATTTTTAAAACTTAATATAGCCGTATAAACTAATATATTTTATTCGATAATATATTATATAATAAGCTAATAAAGTTTAAAAAGCTTTTTTATAACTTTTAAAAAGCTATAAACTTATATAAATCGATTTAGCCGTTAATAATATTATATTTTAATACGATAGAGTTTTATAATACGTACTAAGGTAAAGTTTATTATATAATAGAAAAAAGTTAAAAAGTTTAAAATTATTTATATAGTTGGTTTTTTTGTAATAGTTTTTCGATAATTTGTTAAATATTTAGTTCGAATAATTTTTAAAGTCGCAATAATTAAGTTATACGAAGTTTTTAATAATAAATATCGGCTATTATTTATTTGTTTCGTATAAGTTTAGCTAATTTTACGTTTAAAGTATTATTTTTAAATTATATTCGTTGTTTTATTAGTTGTATAAAAAATAGTTGTTTTATAGTTTGTATAAATTTATTAAACTAAAGTTTTATTTAGTTTTTAAAGTTTTTTTAAATAAAAAAAACAAATAATCGTTTATTATACAAGTTTATTTATATAATAATACGTAATAAACTATGTACGTTATTATAAACTCGTTAAATAAACTATTAAATAATTTAAAGTTGTTATTGTTTTTTTATTCGCTTAATACGAAATGTTTTTTAACGGTGTTTTTATTAAGGCTATATTATAAAGCTATTTTGGCCTATAAAGCCGATTAATCGGATAAAATCTAGGATTTGTTTTTAGTTATCGTATAGAGTTTGTCGTATAAATCGGCTTATTATTTTTTTCGAATATAACTTAAAGCAAATTTTTTTAGGTTTTTTTTATATAATTTGCTTAAACCGAAAATACAAAAAAGAAATAAAGCAAAAACGTAAAATCGTATTATTATAATTTTTAATTAATTGTTTTTTCCGTTTTTACTAATTTATAGTCGCTTTATAACTATTAATTAGTATTAAATAAGCTTTATACGTATTAATAAATAGATATAAGTAATTATATAATTGATTTATTTATGTTTATTTTTAAAAAAGGAATTTCCGGAAAGGATTCTATACGAAATATATATAAACTTTTATACGGGATATCTGACGTACGTATAACTTACTTACGTTAGCTATCCCGTAACTAACGTACGTAATATTTATTTACGCCGGTTATCCCTTATTTAACGTTCGTACTACGTATATACTATTTACTTACGTCGTACGTACTATTTACTTACGTCGGCTATCTAACAGCGACTTTGCTTCTGCTTATACAAAGCGATTGTCCCTCTATACTAAGCAAAAGGCCCTTCGCGCAATAATGGTTAAACAATTATAGACCCCTCTTTTACTTGTCTGCTGCGACGACATATTATTCTCTCGCTTCGAGCTTCGACAAGGGTAGCTATGATTAATATTGGTCGCATATGGCACCATCTCATGGTTGCGACGGGTAGCTCTTGGTATCGAAGCGGGGATGATTGGCGATGCGCTACAGCGGAGAGACGTTGTGATAAGCTTCGTGGGGGCCCTTTTGGCGTTCCATCATCCAATATTCATGTACAATTAAATTGACTGA
This sequence comes from Xylariaceae sp. FL1272, assembly GCA_022432385.1. Classification (NCBI taxonomy): domain Eukaryota; kingdom Fungi; phylum Ascomycota; class Sordariomycetes; order Xylariales; family Xylariaceae; species Xylariaceae sp. FL1272. The sequence continues at coordinate 10,563 of JAJJXC010000059.1, forward strand.
TTTTTAGTCTTGGGCAGATGTAGCAGATTTCGTAGTTCGTCGACTAACAGCAAGACAGCGCGGTTCATTTCTACCTTTATACTTGTATCACCTGCGAAGGTCATGTAGTCTGGGGGATATAGCGGATGAAACGCGATCTTGTTTGTGTTGTAAATTCCTGCATCGGTCATGTTGATTATCTCGGATTGCGGCGGCAGAGATTCGCAGAAATCGGTGCATCATTCGCTTGCAACACTTGGCAAAGGGATTTTGCGACGCAGAGATGGAAGAGATAGGAGTTTGTGAGTCCTTTTTCCCCCCGAACTTACTTTATTCGGCTTCCCAACTAAGGCAACATAATACAAGGGCTCAGTTGCGTATATATGCCTGCGTTTATTCGACCGTTTATTCGGTAGTTGTTAGAAAATCTCATCAACCCGCAAGATACCACGACTCCACGATTCCACGCTGTTGTGGCAGGAACGGCAATGGCGGCCTCGGTGATATCCAATCGCCCTTGAGTCTGCTATTTACCGGTTTCAGGGACCGCCGGAGCATGTTGGATTTCACTGCTAACTTGTCCGTGGCGGATTACCACGCAGCTTATGCTAAACACCAAGTAAATGTGCTAACGGACCATCGAGCAACAAGAGGGATAGTTATGCATAACAGTATGAGATCAGTCGATATCTGACAGGTTCTCTCATTTTCTACGCGACACTGATGGGCAACCATATATCAGGCCAGTCAGACTCATCGCACGCGGAATCGAGCATAGATACGGAAGGCACCAGTCTGCGAACCCCATCTCTCCCGTCAGACCCAGAGCGCAGGGCACCTATCCTTATCGATCTGACGTCCGAAGACGACGAGCAATCGGAACTCACGATAGCTACCCAAGCGCAGAATGAGGTGTTTCCTACCTCGGCGTTCCCGCCGTTGATGCGTTAGGCGAAACGAGCGCAAGGATGTGTCCTGGGGAGATTGCTGGCGCTCGAAGCGAAACAAAGCCTTGCCTCAGCCGCTCCTCAAATCTTATAATGTGATACTCATCCGCATTGATCTGTTTCTGACCTTACTGAGCAGTAGTTCAAATAATGTATTGACTCTGTTAAATCTTTCAGAGATCACGCTATCCCACAATCATGCCACGTTTCTAAGCGCGATGTTGGCAAGTTCTGAGAAGAGACGATATTGCATCCCAGAAGAAGCAGCAGTCGGTGAGGAAGATGATTATGCGGTACTGTTCCCCCGAGGTGATTCGTGATCTCGCGTCTATTCAGTAATCATGTCACCTGATTATTCGACTGGTGTCCAAATCATCGCAAATTCACATTCCCCTTAGACTAATCACTAAGAATCGTGCTCGGCCTGATGTGACGGGAATAGGTAGCGGTGTCTTCATGCCCTTCCTTCCCTTCGTTAATCTTCCTTTTTTTTCTTTCTTTTTTTCTTTTTTGTTTGGGGGGGGGGGGGGGGGGGGGGGGATTGTATGATCTAGACGGTGGTGGCATTTTCTGGATCATAGTCCAGGACACACAATATAACACTCTTTCTCCTAGTACATGACTCACCCTCATTTGCTTACTGCAACACCATCACCAGCTCGCCCGGAGCCATCTCTACCCTTTAACTCCGTTACAGCTGGGTTTTCACATGCAGACTCCGTCTTCAAGCTCCAACGTCATCATGAACACTGCGTGTCTTCTCCAGGTAGTAGTGGACTCGAGCATCATGCTGCAGGATCAGTCCTGCATGCTGATCATCTAGCTTCAGCAGTTGGTAGGTCCCATCACGAAGCAGTCTTTCATATTCAATCGCACCATCTGGCTCGTCGGCTATCGGCATAACAAAGTCCGTATCTGCCACTTTCAATGTTCGTCGCGGTTCTTCGTGTGCAAAAATTTCGACCCGTGGTACCCATGTGTCCTTGAAGCCGCGTATATATTCTCTGGGGATTCCTTTTGATCTTGTGACCTGACATGATCTCTAAGAATACTCTGACATACATCGGCTGATCCGATATCAGGGCAAATCAGATCTGGAGAATTTGGAGCTCTTGGCCCAATTACAGCCCGCAGCGCGAGACAGTTTCTCACCGAGCATGGGAAATTCAAAGCATACCAAATCTCGGCAACAGATCTGGACGCGTTAGAGACTCGGTTTAATTATGCCGGATATGGACACAAAACGGTTACAGTCGTAGAGTGCTTGAAAGATTGAAGGGGGGTATTGGTATTGAAAGTCGCTATCGAAAGGTCACTTGAAAGCATAAGGTAATTAAAGTCTCCAAAAGGCGGAATCGCCATGATCAATCATAATAAGCCTGAACCGGTCTATTCTTCCTAAAACAACCATAATGCTTCAGCTTCTACAACCCATTCGAACCCCCTCATCATTAGTCGATTATAAACTTATTGCCAGTTAAATAGAAAATCAAATGAAGAGAAGACTGTGAGTTGCTGTCCCTGTAGCCGGCATACCAACGCTGGTCTATTCAAGTGAATCCTTCTCGTCGATGTGTGCGACAGATGCATCTCTTTCGAGATCAACATGGACACCATGCTTTGCGGCTTGAACCAGTTCAGGCCGTTCCTGTTTGAGTCTGGAGAATGTCTTCTCAGCATCCCAAACCCAAGGTGACGAGCTGGCAAATAGAAGATCAATCTCCTCGAGGGTACGCTGATTTGTCTCAGGGTACAGTGCCCAAACTATTGGGATAGTGATAATGTTGGCAATCCCAAAAATGTGTAGCGTTGTAGAGCCAATCCCTGTTGCGAGTCAGAAAAGTCACATTTTTCCGAGCAGATTACGCCAATGGACACGACTTACTGTCAAATAACACAGGGCACAGCAACGTCAACCATCCATTGCCAATACTCCAGCCGAATACACCCCATGCATTGCCTTTCGAACGAACAGCAAGAGGGAAGATCTCAGCGGGATAGAGCCATGGAACCGTCAACCATGTGGCACCGAAAACAGCCGTGAAGATGAAAACAAAGGCCGCAGCTGCAGCACCATATTGGCTCGCTTTTTCTGTATTGCCAGCAGCTGTCGCGTTCGTGCCTAATTGAGAGAAGGCTCCAGCAAGAAACATCTGGAGAATTTGGTAAGTAACGTGTACGCAAATAGATCACTACACATCACTTACGGCGATGCCTTGTCCGACAGATCCCCACCACAATGTCCATCGACGTCCGATACGATCCAGCGTGAATACACAAACAAGCGTAGCGAACATGTAAAATATGTTGTTCAGACCGCTAATCCACTGGCTTTTGAAATCGTCGAATCCTGCGATGCGAAATATTGTCGGGGCATAGACAGTAACACCAGCGATTCCAACCCATCTAACAGATTTAGGTCAGCACTAGATTTCTACCTACTAGAGGAAGGCAAATATCACGCTAAAGATAGCTTACTCTTGAAGAATCTGGAGCCAGATGACCAATTGTACTCGTCGCCCAGTGTGAAGACTGCCGGAGCCAATGCCGAAGAACATGTGGAAATAAGAGTTTTGTTTCGATTCTTTGTTTTCCAGCTGAACAACATTACGAATGTCTTGATACTCGGCCTGCGCTCTGGCGAGGTCTTCACCCGTAGAACCGCGTAGTCGCCGCAAGATAAACTGAGCCTCTTCGTGCCTCTCAGCCTTGACGAGGTATCGGGGCGATTCGGGAAAGAACCAGACAGAGAAGAAAAGGACGAGGAGCGGTATAATCTGGAAAGCGATTGGGAATCTCCAGCGAAATGCTGATTCGCCATGGTCGATGAAAGACAGACCGAACTCGAGCCAATAAGCTACAACGACTCCAAAGATGTTGAGGGTGAATTCAATAGCAATGAATTGACCGCGCGAGGTGTGCTCGGCCGTCTCAGTTGCCCAAACGGGCACGATTGCGTTAAGGATGCCAGTGCCGATACCATTGACGACTCGAGCTTTTCGGTATTAGTCTGTGCCGGGACACGATATATTTAGATAGAGGGACTAACCGCCAATCATCCAGCCGTGGTTCATAGCTGATGCTTGGAGGGCAGCACCGAAAACAGCCCAGCCAGCACCGACGGCAATTGTCTTGACCCTACCGATCTTGTCTCCGATCCAGCCACCGAAAAGGCACCCTAAGAGTGTGCCCAAATCTATTGCAAGTTAGTATTGCAGTATTGCCAGAGCACGCCTTCATAAATCATTCGCCCGGTGTAAATACTACGGCAACTCACAGTAGACAGCAACAATCCCGCCCTGGAGAAGAGAGTTCGTGACAACGGGAGACCCCGTGTCTTCGTCTATGTAGCCAAACTTCATAAGCCGGACATAATTGGGCGCATTATTGACACCCGACATCATTCCTGTTCATGTGTTAGACTGGGCGGTGATTTCGGCGTTGCGGGCACAGTACCTTGATCATAACCGAAGAAGAAAATGGACAAGGCGGCGATGCAGTTGATGGCGACGAGGAGTGCTCGTTTTTGGAGCACGTTGGCCACGTTGAAACCTGGTAATCGCTGCATCTTGACTCTTTGCTTGATTGCCGTCTTCTCGTAGCCTGCGATCCAGCAATTCAATGGAAGCAGATGCCGAACCAGAGCGCCGTGTAAGATGTTCGGAGCTGTGAACTGAGGACCGAGGGCCGCCTAGATATATAGAGTTCCCCGACAGTGGACACTAGACCCTATCGTCAATAGTATTTCATGTCCTCTCCTTCCCACGACCGAACATTCGAGTAAGTGACAAGTGACGAAGCAAGACCTGGGTTCATGCATCTCCATTCTCCCCACCGCCAACCACCACCAGGTCCCATATGCTTCAATATGAGAGGTAAACCCTCGGGCCTCCTCCTCCGCACACGGCCTGCCTCCAGGTCTACTCCGCATTGTCCCCCGGTGCCCCAGACGCAGTCAGGAGTTTACATGACAGTGCCCGTTGAGAAATAACAGTTCAGCCGTGTTAGTGTCTGAAGTACGGAAATTCTGTGGATTGCGACACTACTACTGCAAGGCACTCTGCTTTTATGCGCTCCAATCAGCACCCACGAGTTGCTGCACTGAGTCATTATGTCACCAAGCACAGGAGAATCCCTAGTCATGCCTCGGAAGGACTTATATGCATCGGGAACTGAAGAGAGCGATAAGAAGATTTCCCAAGATTCTGAACTTTCGTGAGATTTGGACGGACGCCAAAAGCAATGTAGGTGCGGTTTGAAGCATTCCACTAAGATATACTGTGCGTCATACCCAACCGGGCCCCGGAGTTGCGGGATCCCGGGTTCGTCAATTCCCTAACCAATTCGCACCACTCCACCTCAAGAACATGGTCAACATTCGAGCTGAAGACATGACTGACCGTGGAAGCTTGGAAAAACGAACTACAGAAGAATATAGCGCATACGCTTCAGAGAGCTGGTACCCACCTAAGCCCTTTGTATTAAGCTTTGTGGACCATGGCGGATAACCCAATAGAGTAAGCCGAATAAGTCAGTCGCATCGTGATACAACAACCTGCAAACCTCTCCCTTCTACAGTAGGAGGACAATAGAAGGTGCTGCTAAAGACCTCACAGTCATAGTGATGGAAATTTATCTAGTCTATGGAGTTTCTCGATCCTGTTGACTACCTGCCACGTTAAACAAAAAACTACCGGTAACTCGGTTTTTAGTAACTGTGGATCTACCCCTCACATAGGATATACACTATCATAACCGATGGAGACTTTTATAGCAAATCAGCATCAGTGGTTTAGTGGTAAAATCCATCGTTGCCATCGATGGGCCCCGCGTTCGATTCGCGGCTGATGCAATTTTATTTTTTGCCCAATACCTCCTTTGGAGTTATATTTTCTCCCCTATGTACACTTGCGCGGTGTCTTTTGACGGAATCTTTTCCGCTAACGTATTTTTCTTCCTCTGAGGCAATCACCTATCGTCGTGAGATACGGATCAATATTTCTTCCTATCCCAGGGAGTTCTTTTTATCCCCATTGGAGGTTTTTGCAGCATTTCAGCAGGAATGAAAAGGAGACGAGCTTGAAGTCCTGCGGTGTAATACATTAGGATATCTGTATTTACATCATGATTGGGACTTGCTGTAGGAAGAAACCGCTCTGGCTTCACTCTGGACAGCGTTGATCAACGGGAAAACGAGCCTATAACCAAGGCCTTTTTGGGTTGACAATGAAACGGTTTCTTAGGAACAGATTAGATGTGATATTTAGACTTACCAGAGATCTTCGTTACGATTTCACGTTCCCACGCCTCCGATGTTGAATATTCTCAGCCAAGGGAGTCCTTATATAGAAAAACCGCAATCTTAGTGGTTGTTGCTGGTACTCAATCTGGGCAGGAATTTTCGTTCATGTCTAGGGTATATATCTACTCCCCTACCCAGCGTAGCACCTGACCTCGTCAACGTGCAAGATATCAATCAACGCTCCCTAAATGATCTTAGCTGCGAGTATGGTATCCGATAGCAGAAACTCTCTCCAAATGCCTTACGACCTCGATCCTCAGTCATCCTCCAGATACCGCCGATACTTCAGCTCCATAACCTCATCATCAAAATCGATCCCCCTCCTAACCTTCGTCGCCGCCTTGCGCCAAACGCTCGTCCCAAGTCCAATATCAACGAGGTATATCTTCCACTCATCCGCCATGAGCACGTCGCCGGGCTCATCAATCTTCTCCAGCGCCTTCACGAGCCCCAGTTTCGGGGCGGCGAGCGCGACCACGTACCGAGGATGCACGTAGAGCTTCGCTCCATCAATCACGTTCACTTTGCCCGAGCTGGGCTCTATCCCGCTCGGGACATCGATAGCCATGACGAAGGCGTCGTTGCGGTTGGCCCACTCCATTAACTCGTAGGTAGAAGCCTGATCCGACTTACGCAGCTCCTCGAACGAGATGGTGAGTCCTAGGAGCGAGTCGATGATCAACGTCACCGAGACCTGAGCAGACACGCTGAGGCTGTCTGTCGACTGTTTGAGGTGCTCGAATAGTTCAGATTTGGTGTAGATGGTGCCCCCGAAGTTGCGGAACAGCCGTACTTGTCTGCGAACTTCGTCGAGAAGCTCACGCTCTCGCTCAATACCGACTACACATACGAGCGTGTTGATACTCCTGTTCCTTAGATGGCGCGCAGCTGCAATAGCACGTGCACCAGGCCTGTTGTTCCCTGCCAGTACGACGATAGTAGCCACGGAGGGCGGCGATGTTGCGGCTGCCAAAAGTCTGATGGCGGGATCGCCCAATGCGCGTAGAGCTACCTCGCAAATCCCGCGACCTGCATTCTCAGCCATCAAATCCTCCGTCAAACCGAGCTCATTGCTAGCGACGTTCTCTACCACAAGCATCTGCAGATGTGTGACAGTCTCGATGCGCTTGTTGTTGGCTGTGTACAGGCCTTCCATCGCTGCGGACGTGGCGGACGTTTTCAGTCCAGAATTCACGCGGGCCTGAGCTCCTCCAATCCCAGTACTGGCACTAGCTTTACGCGATTGGGAGCGCCTCGATTCGCCTCGCAGTCGGGATGTTCTGCCACTGCCTTCTCGGCCGCTGAGGATCTCGCCGGCACCATTGAGGATCTCGTCATCCGCCTCGCTTCTCCAATGGTCTCCAGGTGTTTCCTTCGGCGTTCTCGAAATAGTAGGTGTGTTCTCTCCCAGTACGTTCTCCGAATAGTGGTAGTTTTTACCACCACCAGTCCCGGGCTTCGGTTTCGGGAGTCGATTATGAGAGACCAACCTATCGGCATCGTCAATACGATCTTGCTCCTTCATCTCGTTGAAAATAGTGCGCTTGTCGAACTTGGCAAGACTGCCTTGGAAGTCAAAATCCCCGGCCTCCTGTACATCCGTAACATCTTCAGAGGCCCATCCATTCTCAGTGTTTGGGTCAGAACGACCTTTCTGTTTCTTCTTGAGGGAGTTGAACGGCTGGAAGGATTTGGTAGATTGCAGGATAGGAGTCTGGCGCCATCCTTTACCAGGCCTGGCACCGGAAGGCTGGGCCTCTTCTTGGGGCGCCTTAGTGGATTGCTGCCGCTTCCCACGTTTGTTTCGCTTGCGTTCACCTTGTCCTATTTCAGATCGCATTGTGGTGGCCGTAGGTGTGAGCATCTGCACATCGTCCTCGGTCGTGTCCACAGTTGCTTGAAGCGAAGGAGACGTAATGCCCAACTGATTCAAGGCTGTTTCCAGAGGCGTTGCTGTGGTCGTGTCCGTCTCGTCAGGAGATGAGTAGGTCAGCCTATCGGCAGGATTTGTGATAATAGGAGACGGACCCTTCTCGTAAGTAGTCGGGCGAGGCTGGGAGGGTAAGGACTTTGGCTTTCGACCCATGCTTAGAATAGCTGGATCTTGAAAGGATTCTTGCGTCGCATTCTGAGGTGGTGCAGCAGCAGGAGCAGGGGACTGGTTGGGTGGAGAGACGGCGTCGAGAGTCTGAAGCGGTATGATATCTGCAATGTTGGCAGCTAGGATGTCGATCTGAGCAAAGGTCTCACCCGTCCCCCTCACACTGGCTGTGCCCGAAAAATGTAAGCACGGGATAATATTTGCAAGGAAGAAAAGCTGTAGAGGAAATATCTACCTTTTTCGAGAGTGAGATGTCGTTCTGGGACTAGGTTCATAAGGAGTCCAGTTATTGTTTCTCCCGCAGGCTGTCTGAGGACAACCTGGTAGGGGCCGCCTAGCCATTGCGACAAAGGAGAGGAGTCCATTATGCCAGAGATGGTACTCTCTCAGCTGGCGAGGAGGACGACGAGGGAGGGCCCCTCCAACGGAATAATTCAATGGTCAGCCACAGAGAGTGTTTCCCATATGCTGTTCTTTGGATGATCAGATTTTCCAACGTGTCGGGTCTCAAATCGGTTGCCCTGCTGGTTCGTCGTTGTTGATCCAACGTTTCATGGGAAGGTGGTATTGGGTTTGGTTCGAGAGAGCGGTGGAAGATTGGTACTGCCTCGAGGATGTCAATGCTGAATAGACCACTGGCCCATTCGCGCAATTCGTAGCTCTGTGCGGCGAGCTGAACAGACTCAATTTGAGGACGAGCGACGAGCTGGAAGGATTAAGCTGTTTCACGGGTATAGCATCATTGTCACAAGCAACGCCGCCCCCCAGCGACGATGGAATGTCGCACCGCATCCATGTCCAAGGGTGGCTGCTGGCTTATCGATAAGAGCTAAAGTCTCATCCCACTTGCCTTGCCTGCTCGACATCACCTCGAGTCAGTCATTAAACAGAGGTGAACCTGACACTGAGTCGCGAGGTGTAGTCTCATCCTCAACACCAACGACCCAAGTCAATGTCTCATCTGCCAGAAATGTTTGTTACAATATCTCCACAGGAAGACTCGCCCAGTTTTGGGATACTTGTACACTATGTTTTGACCTAGTTGACGGTCTGCTTTTTTGTTCGCAGCACCTGAGCAAAGTTGTACAACATTCCTGTCTCTCTAAACCATGTCAATACATATGAGAGCACCTCGATGGGTATATCGCTTGTCCGCACCCCAACCGTAAGCCGTGAAAAAGCGACTTCCAAATGCCAACGCCGTCCCAGACCACACCGCCCTATGAATGCACATTTGACGTCATCAACCGTAAGCCGCCATCATGGCTTCCTCTTCGTCCAAATCAATGACCTCTCTCCCTTTCCCTTTCTGGCCCGTCCCGGGAGCCGGTGTTAGCACGTTGCTGGTGAAATCCGACATCTTGGGCGTCGGCTTAGTCGCTGCCTTCGTCTTGGCCGCCGACTCCGCGCTGTAAAGCTTGTTATAGAATTGGATGACCCGCGGGTGCGCCATTACTTTGCTCTTCTCAAACCGCAATACTTGGAGCCCCTGCTTGCTGACAGCTCGGCTGAGCGCCACATATGCCTGACCCTTCTCGAAGACCTTGCCAAGATCCACCTTGACCCTCTCCAGCGTCTGGCCCTGCGCTTTGTGAATCGAGAGAGCCCATGCCAAAATGAGTGGAAGCTGTTTCCGAGATGCCTGCACCTCGCCCGTGGGCAGCTCCACTTTCCAATCCTCGGGAATGCACAGGATGACGCGGTGCGTACCATCTGTAGCCGTGAACCGAACTACCGGATACTCGCGAACATCTTTCATGCTGTCCGGGTCTCGGCTGAAAGCTTTGATCTTTCTTGTCCCGCTGCCACTGGGCTCGGCCTCATCGCCTGACCCCGTCGCCTGGTCCGTCATCGCCCAATTCTCGAACGTAGCCTCGCCCATGAATCCTACTACCTTGCCGAGGGACCCGTTCACCAGCGTATCATCCATGTTCTTAATCAGCATCACCTGCGCCCCCTTCTTGAGCTGCATGGTCTTGGGCGCCATCATGTTGGCTAGCAGCTTGTCGCGGATATTTGGATCCCCAGTATCGGCGGCATCGTAATTGTAAGTCTCTCCTGGTAGGTTGCGTAGCCGCGATTCGTTGGATCTTTCAACCTCCTGTCGCGTTGGGAATCTATTGCGGTCAGCGCCGATTTCGCAATGGTAAAACGAGAAACCGCGTAAGCACGTACAGTTCTGTAACATCTAAGCCATCGTCAAAGCTCAAGGGTCTTGCGAGACTCTTAAAGGTCTGTACACTGGCATCGCTGATTCTCCCGAGGCGCATTTCATTAAGCATACCCGCGAATTCTGATCAGGTCAGCAAACTGCTATTTCACATCACCCTTGGGAAAAGATATTGAAAAGCAGCTTACGGGGATCTTTTTGACGGAAGACTTGGGTCAGTCCGATTGTGTGGTCAATAGATGTGTTCCAGGTCGCAGCGTCAAATGCAAACTTGGCTTCCTTCTTTCCACCGTCAGGAACTGGAGGTAGCTGAAAGAAGTCACCTGTGATGACCAATTGGATCCCACCAAAAGGTCTTCCGTTGTTGCGAAGGGTGCGCGCAATCTGTGACAGTTTATCGAAAAGTTCGCCATCAACCATGGACACTTCATCAATGACCAGAGTGTGAGTCCGGAGCCATCGGTTTTTTGCTTTTGCGTTGCGACGAATCTTCTTGACCAAAGTTGGCACATCTTCCTTGCCAAGTCCAATGCCAGCAAAGCTGTGAAGAGTCTGACCGCCAATGTTGCAGGCTGCAAGACCTGTTGAGGCTGACACCGCAACCCGTTCTGGATCTCTCGCCCATTTCTTCTTCAACTCATGGATGACTGCGATGAGTTAGTATGCACTACTCCAAGTTCGACTGGTCGAACATCAACATTTCCATCCAGGGAATAGCCTTTTTGAGAAACGTGAGGTTCGCGGACCAGTGGTCGACCATGTGGCACTTACTGCGAATGGTCAGCTTCTGGACTTCGTCAACCAGAGAGAGAAAATGGTAACGTACCTAGCTCGCATCAAAACTGATTTACCCGTGCCGGCAGGGCCGGTAAAGAATACACTTTGCTTCTGCTTGATAACAAGATCGATAACGTGTTGCTGCTCCGAACTCAGAGATATTGCAGAAGCCTTCTTGATAGCATGTCCGTCAGTAACGGCTCGCATTTCCTCGGCAGAAAGATTGTCCGACTTCTTCGTCTGACTTTTGAGCTGTTTCCGTCGCTCCTTGGTCGCGCTTTGAGCTAACAAAAGTAAAAATCAGCCGTGGGTAAGTCCAATGACGCAAGCACTGAGATTTATCACACGTAAATCTGTGAAAAGTGTTCCCAGAAACCGACCAACATTCCACGGGGAGGAGACCAAGAAATATGAACTACTTACTGGTATCCCAAGGAAGGGCACTCTTTTTGTTCGGTACAGGGGTCGAGTTAATACGAGATATTTTAGCATCCGGGCCGTCGTCCTCTCCAGTGAGGTCCATGACCTTGTCCTTGTTCTTGCCCACATTCCAAGTCTTCGGAAAGCTTCTCCTCTTTGGAGGAGGAGGTGCTTGCTCGGGGGGATCACGCTTGAGCTTGCGGCTGTTCTCGGGAGGGAACATGTGATGTTGGGGTGACGATGACCATGACATTTGACTAGTGGTTGGCGCGCCGGGCTGGACAGTTGGGGCGGGCTGAGGTTTAGGTTTCGGTGGTGGTGGCAAGGTGGGCATTGCAGTTGGGCATTCGTAGTCGAAGTTGAAGTCATTATCATCGCTGAAATCGTCCTCGTCCACGAAGACAGCAGGCACCTTATCCTGAGAAGGCCGTGAAACACCGGATGCAGTGGCAGTCGACCGTTCATCAAAGGAGCCTGCCGTGGTGCATATCGACACTAAACTATTGGCACGCGGCATTGGCTGACGAACACCCGGCTGGTGCTGAGAGTTGCCAGATCTCGGCTTAAGAGGTTCATGGCGAGCAGCAGACGAGGCCGGACCGGAGGGGAGTTTGCCGGAAGATGCCCATGAGGTGATATCCCGTTGCTGAGCGGCAGGGCTGCTCGAGGGGAAAAGTTGCTTGGCCAGGTCGTTCCGGGAGGATGTAGATGCGGGAGGTTTGGCACTGTTGGCCTTGTCCCTGGCTCTGCCCAGCATGGTGAATTCAGGTGTGGTGAAGGAGGTCGAGGTAGAGCTGGACCTGGCAAGGCATGGGCGAAGACGAGGAGAGGTGCAGGCGTGGGAGGGCGACGGTGAGGGCGGAGTCAGATGGGTATATGAATGGGCTTGGGTACCACGCGAGCAGGTGGCGGGCGAGAAGGCAGGTCGCAGGGCCAATACGCGGGTCGCCCCGGCATTCATCCAGATGTTTCTGCCTTTTGACCTTACGGGACGGGGTGGAGGACTGCAATGCTAGGGTGGGGGAAGACGAAAGAAAGATTTATGTGCACCTCAGGCAGGAGCTGAGGATCTATAGTTTATAGTACAGTACGGAAACAGGAAGAGTTAGGATTAGGGGATCGCGGGCATTGCAACTACCTAGTAAACGACGCAGAGTATAATGAGAGGCGGCGCGTCGCAACAGAGCATTGAAGTAGATACCACAACTGTGGTCAATATCTGGGGAGGTGGGTGTATGCTGCGGTGAGCGGCGTCGTGTTTTTGTTCCAATTAAGAAAAAAAGGGATACGCGGAGACGCGGTGGTGAGCGGGAGTTTCGCGACTGGACCCTTTGACCTTCAATCTGCAACCCCCAGTCTGGCCGCTGCTGCGTCTGCAGGCTGCAGCTACCTACCTACGTCCGCCACCCGATAGCCAATCGCCGTGGTTGGAGTCTGTCGGGTCATTTTCCAGGTAGGTCGACTCTCTCTAGCCTCCCTCGCCTCCACAATGCTAATTGATACCAGCTAACCCAAATGAGTATCTGACCTATTCTGCCTACGATTATCAGGTATGCCGAGAGACCTAAACTGTACATCATGCATCGTTGTCCATACAAACGACAAAATCAGCAACGTGCCTCATAGTTGCCTAAGAAGGATGTCAGTTGAAACTATAGACTGATAAACAGTCGTTAGCTATTCATCACCTTTCACATCTGAGTCCAACTTCGTGTGGGAATTCCTTTGTCCTCGACTCCTCGGCCATCATGCGATGTAATAAGCTTGGAGGGCTCTTGACATATATCATCCCTTCTCAGCTGTGTTTTCACACCTGAAACCACATACCGCGGCCACTCCCATAATAACATTGCGCGACATGAAGCAAGAAACCAAACCCAGCCGCGGTGGTGGTCGAGATGTCACTGCCCATGATGAGGCCGGTGCAAAAGACGAAGAAATCCGTCAATATGCTAGTGGTGGTCATACCCTAGCTGAATGGGACGAATTGTAAGATCTGACCACTTTCTCGTATTCTTGCTATCATTCTGATCCAGTATTGTTTAGATACGAGAACAGGCCACACAACCATGGCAAGACTCTGTTGTTCTCAGACTTGTGCACTCACCTGTTCGACAAACTCAATTCAGCCAGGAGCAAAGACCCCAAGGTCGCTCTGGGTGCGCGGGCACAAACGCCCCACGAGTATCGCCGCACAGTCGTCGAGCGCTTCATCTCAAAATGGCGGAAAGAAGCGGGCGATGACTTCTTCCCGGCCATGCGATTGATCCTGCCCTCGTCCGATCGCGAGAGGGGCATGTACAAACTCAAGGAGTCAGTTATCGCCAATCGTCTGATCAAGGTCCTGAAAATCGATGCCCGTTCCAATGACGCCGAGAGCCTCAAGCGCTGGAAGCAGGCGCCAAACCTATCCTCAGACGGCCAGGCCGTAGCCGGCGACTTCCCTTTCCGATGCTACCAGGTCCTCGCCAAAAGACCCATGTCGAGTGGAAACGACACTGGCATGCGCATTGCCGATGTTAACGAGATGTTGGATAGACTTGCCGCTGCCTCGGGAGAGAAGGAACAACTCCCCATTTTTGAGCATTTCTATCGAAACATGAACGCGCATGAGCTGCAATGGCTGATCCGAATCATCTTGAAGCAGGTCAAGATTGGCGCAACGGAGAAGACTATACTTGACCTATGGCATCCGAATGCCATGGACTTATTCAACGTTTCCTCTAATCTCCGTAGAGTGTGCTGGGCACTATTCGACCCTGAACTTATCTTGACCGATGATCAAACAGACATTGACTTATTCCACTGCTTCCTTCCACAGCTTGCCTATAATGAGATGTCGACGTCTTTCGAGAGCATGGTCAAGAAGTTGAACAGCTCGCCAGGGGCAAAGGACAGTGATGAACCTCTTGATTTCTGGATCGAGGAGAAGCTGGATGGAGAAAGAATGCAATTACACATGGCAGAAGATCCCGATCGGCCACGGCATAAGAAATTCTTTTATTGGTCACGCAAAGGCAAAGATTACACATACCTGTACGGAAGCCATTTCGAAGATGACCGTTCTTCACTCACGTACCATCTCAAAAATGCCTTTGCACCTGGCGTTCGTAACATCATTCTAGATGGAGAGATGATAGTGTGGGATCCCGTTCTCAAAAAGGTCTGTAGGTTTGGTACTCTGAAGTCAGCTGCCCTTGCAGGTATTCGAGATCCCAACAACCAGGAACCTCGGCCAGTGTTCCGAGTCTTCGATATACTCTATCTGAATGACCAGCCCTTAACCCAGTATACCCTCCGCGATCGAAGAGCAGCTCTCGCTCGGGCTGTCCCGGGCGTACCCTTCCGCCTTGAGGTCCACCCATATACGGTAGCTACTGACCCAGAAGAAATTCGACCGGCTTTACAAAAGATCGTCTCAGACGCTTCAGAAGGCTTGGTCATAAAGAATCCTCGATCGTTGTATACCGTGAACGAGCGCGCGACCGACTGGATAAAGGTAAAGCCAGAGTACATGAGGGGCCATGGAAAGGAGCTGGATGTTATTGTAATAGGGGGCTACTATGGATCAGGTCGTCGGTAAGCTTTTCGTCAGAGCCTACCTCGCTCTGCAGATAGTCTTCTTCGTCGCCTTTAGGGCCTCATAAGGTCTGCCTCCTGAGTACGAAAGCTACTAACCACAAAACTATGCAGTGGCGGCAGATTATCCTCCTTCCTGTGTGGCCTTCGTGTGACCCAAAAGGACATTGAGGCTGGCGCCGATCCGGAGAAATGCTACAGTTTTCTCAAAGTCGGCGGAGGCTTCAAAGTGGAAGACTACTCCGAGATCCATATGCTCACTGAAGGCAAATGGAAAGATTGGGATACCAAAAACCCTCCTAGCAGATACATCCGGCTTGCCGGTGGAGAAAAGTACCAATATGAGAGGCCCGATGTGTGGATCCGCCCCAAGGACTCTGTTGTCATCGCGGTCAAAGCCGCCAGTCTCGAGGAGACCAAATCATTTGCAAGCAAGTACACGTTCCGATTTCCACGGTTCAGGGGCTTAAAGCCAGATCGAGATTGGGAATCGGCCTTGGACTACGATCAGTTCCAAGAACTCAGGCTCACCCAAGAACACCAGAAAGAAGAAAAGGAGTTTGAGAGGGAGACAAAACGACTCCGGAATAAGCGTGCCAAAAGAGGTATCGTAATCGCCGGACAGGAATCAGCACCAGCTGTCGTCTCAGGACCGCAGACTAAAGTCTTCGAGGGACTCGAGTTCTGTATCCTCACTGACTGCACGGCACCTGTGAAGAAGTCCAAGACACAATTAGAGACGTTGGTCAGACAGAATGGCGGCAAAGTATCCCAGCGCGCAAGTCCCGGCACAGACATGATCCTAGTAGCCGAGAAGAAAGTGGTTAAAGTTGCTAGCATGATCAAAGCCGGCGACGTTGATATTGTCAGACCAAGATGGATACTAGACTGCGTTGCGCAGGCGGACAAGAGCTTTGTCATCCCATATGAACCCGATCATCTGTTCCACGCTACGGATGCGACTCTAGGGGCTGCGGAGCAGAACACAGACTGCTATGGCGATAGTTACGCCCGAGACCTTGACGACAAAGAGCTGAAACAGTTACTGCAAAACATGCCGAAGAGGGAGATCGTGGATCACCTCGATAGAGAAAGATTTATTCGACGACTGACTGAAAATGGCCACGATCTAAGCGTATTAAGGGGCCACCTATTCCAAGACATGGTCATACTCGTCGCGGGAGCGGCCGACGCACCATCGGCCAAAGTCCGACAGGTCAAAGACCGGGTGAGATTCGGGAGCGGCACTCTCAGAGATGATCTTGAAGATATCTCAATATCACACATAATTGTCCTGGGTTCCGATGATCGAAAGGAAATGGAGACAGCGGCCGAAGTCCGAGCGGCCATTAGCACGCGGAGCCCTGTTCCAAGGGTTGTTACTGCGCAGTGGATTCAAGATTGCTGGAACAATCGGACGATCGTGGATGAGGATAGATATGTGATTTGATGATAGCGGAGGCACCATAATGAAATCCCGCTCATATTTATCTACTCTCCCTGCGAAAGATAGTGAAGAGACCGAGAAATACTAAAAGTAGTAGCCGCAAGTACAGGCGCCTAACCAGTCAGCTAACTCTGCTGCAGAAGTATTGATCTCACCCTATCATTTCATTAGCAGTCTATGTACGAATGAATGACGTGGTCTCGACCTAGTCGTGTAGGGATTGGGCTCTTCCACAAGACAATGGGTTCGAATCCCTTGCGTGTTAATAAAATGGACCTGGTTAGCTCACTTCGATGCATCCTGGCGCTGTTTCGCACCAAAAGGGGCATTTCGTGTAATCCGATCTTTTTTCCTTTTGATATTTTGCCTTTCGCCTCCTTTCAATTATGTCACTAAATCCCGTAGTCCTCATTAACCATTACGTTAACTGTAGGAAATGAGGGAGATAAGTTAGAAGTCGCATATTGGAAACAACTTGTCATTGAATCTAGGCACTTCGCTAAGCTCACCAACCAAGAACTCTACTTCCCAATCGTCAAAAACAGTCTATCACCAACATCGCCTACGCCCGGCTGCAACATCCCCTTTTCGGTCAACTTCTCATCCACACCCGCGACCCAGATCTCCACACCCTCGGGCCACTCAGCAGCAGCGCGCTTCACACCCTCGGCGGCGGCGATAACAGCCAAAACAACAATCTTCTTCACACCCCATTCCCTCAGCGTCTGGATAGCGGCAACGCAGGTACCGCCCGTCGCTATAACGGGATCGACGACGATAGCCAGGCTCGAGGCGCCGGATCCGATGTGCTGGGGTAGGTTGTTGTAGTACTCGACGGGCTCGAGGGTGCTGGGCTCGCGGTAGAGGCCGAGGTGGTGTACGGGGGCGGGCTGGGGTAGGATGGTCTGTATTGCGTCGACCATGCCTAGACCTGAGCGTAGGATGGGGACGATGGAGAGTTCTTGGGGCTGGAGGGTTGTGGTTGTGTATTCGAAGCCGATGGGTGTTTCATCCTGAATACCAAATACTCAGTCAGCATAAACGACTCGGGTTGAATTGAACAGAGGGTGTTCGGACCTTAGGTCCCTCGACGGGTGTGAGAGCTGTGGCGAAAGCCTCAATGCCGACGATCAGGGCAATGTCGTTGACGAGGGACTTGACATCACGGGCGTGTGTAGACTTGGATCGCAGAAGAGAGAGTTTCGAAAGCAGGCATGGGTGTCTGGATACGTGGACATTGGACGGGAGAGACATTGTAGCTTGAACCTAAAATAACCTAAGATGGATACCCGATGTAATTGGGGGTGAGATGTAGGAGGACAATTCAAGAACCACGTCCTTTACTGATTAGAAGAACAGCAATGCGCACAGCACGAAGGCAACTTGATAAACAGGTATGCTTGTTTGTTTGAAGGAATCACACAGGAAAGAGAGAGGTTGAAGCGCAATAAGGGAGTGAGTAAGTGAGGTTAGTTGGGCAGATAGTAATCCGCTGGTCAGTAGGTAGCAGTGCCTAAGGTATGCGAGACAAGAGGTAGACCGTAGCTCCAGTTAGGTCGTAGGGCCGGGCAGCTCTCAGCTATCATGCGGGGACTGCCCCGCGATTGCGGCTCTCTCCTGATAGGGAGCCGCCGGAGCCAAGCTGAAGTGGGCAGGCAAAGGCTGACAGCCTCGACAACTTAAATATTACGAGGCAGCCTAGTGATATCGGAGAGTGATGGCGTGTTGCCATTGACTAATCTATCAAGACATATTTGTGTTGCTCTTGAACATAGACATCCCTCTCCGAGAGGCTCACGTATGAGCAATGCCTAAGTATACAGATCCTCTTTGCTTGGAGCGTACTACGTTGAAATGTCACCGATGCCACCACAATGTATTGATTCTCAATTGTGTTTTCGGGGCTTGAGAATGCCATCTCGGATCTGCCCAATGTCTGGTGGGGTGAAAATGCCCCGCCACAACGACCTAAGGATAAGGTACTGGGGTTATCCGGTAAGATAAAGATTACCTAATACAGTGGATAGAATTCTGAAGAGTCAAGACCCATCATATATGGGGTCTTGGCACTGCAAGCACCTGTTCAACATCGTAACGGCTACCACGCTCAGCAACTGCAATTTCTGGGTCGCGCAAGACCTAACTTGGAGATTTCTGACTGGCAGCATGATTGCCGTTCAAACTGACCTCGCATGTGTAAAGCATCATGTCAACTACCACAGGGCATGGTGTATCTGTAGCACCTGAGAAGAGCCCTGTTCAGGGAGGCGCACCCGCTCATGCGACATCACGGCGCCGGCGGCGCTCATCCGCTACCGAACCCGAGTATGAGGTTCCAGACGACTACTTCAACGTCACCGAGGCTGCGGCCGTGCCAGCAGAGCAGGAGCAAGAGGATGTCGAAGAAGAGGTTCATCGCCAGACCAGCCAGGCCCTTGCATCTCCTAAATCTGAGCAATCTGTTCCACGCGAGGAGCCAATCAGCACCAAGCTCCGTGAGGCGCCCGTCTCGAAATGGACAACAGAGCTATACACCATCTCATACCTGATCCTCTTCTCCATCTTGGGCAGCCTTGCACGCCTCGGTCTGCAGGCTCTCACTTTCTACCCAGGCGCGCCTGTGACTTTGAGTTCCGTGTGGCCCAACTTCGCCGGATGTCTCATCATGGGATTTCTGGTCGAAGACCGCAAGCTCTTCCGCTTTGAATGGGGCACTCCGAAATACGACCAACATCCCAAAAAGGCTACAAAAGACGAAGAAGCCGGATCATCCAGCGATCACATAGCACAGGATCTGGCCACTGCGAAAAAGGCTCATCTAGCGACCAAGAAGACGATACCCCTGTACATTGGTCTCGCTACTGGATTTTGCGGCTCGCTCACTTCTTTTTCAAGCTTTATTAGAGACATCTTCCTCGCGCTATCCAACGACTTACCGGTACCAAGCGGCTCGGCGTCTACCCCTCGAAACGGAGGATATTCGTTCCTTGCCTTACTCGCTGTCATGATTGCCACAATCTCTCTCTCTTTTTCTGGATTCTACATTGGTATTCATCTTGCTGTTGGTTTAGAACCTGTGACTCCGTCCCTACCTTACTGGTGGACACGCAAGGTCCTGGACCGCTTAGCTGTTGTGCTAGGCTGGGGTTCTTGGATCGGTGCCATCATCCTCTCCATCGTTCCTCCGGATCGCTTCGCCAACCATGATGCCGCTGAAGTCTGGCGTGGTACTGCGACTTTTGCACTGGTCTTCGCTCCACTAGGCTGTCTACTCAGATTCTACGTCTCAGCGCACCTTAACGGACGGGTCCCATCATTTCCACTAGGCACATTCGCCGTGAACATGCTGGGCACAGCGGTTTTGGGACTAGCTTGGGACCTAGCTCACGTGCCCGAAGGCGGAGTGATTGGATGCCAAGTCTTCCAAGGTATTGAAGACGGCTTCTGTGGCTGTCTCACAACAGTATCCACGTGGATTACCGAGCTGGCTGTTCTTCGTCGGCGGAAGAGTTATATCTATGGAGGCGTAAGCGTAATTGGTGGGTTGGCACTCATGGTTGCGATCATGGGTGGCTTGAGGTGGAGTCAGGGGTATTCAGGACTTCAATGTCTACATTGATAGATTTCTATACTTATTCCATCTCCATTGTGTACGAGAACATAGACGATTCATTTAGCCTCGAATCAGATTCCACAATGTACATATGTGTATATGGGGGTGTTAGCGTATTATATCCGGTCAAATACAAAGATATTGTACCTCTTCCCAAGCCATCAGTTGCTTAACATCGTCACTGATATGTGTAGAACTGTGCCTGTAACCCCTAGGTTATTACAATGAAACCCATGTCAGTATAACATAGTTTAGACCGATGGCGTGGACAGTTGGAAAATCCCGCACTGCCAGAAGTCGATGAAGGTCAGATTCTATAATCCAGTTGAACCCTTCGCTCAGTATTTTGTATAATCGTATCGGTGAGACTTTCCATTATACCAAGGATCGAAAGCCAACGATGCAAATCCTGGATCACTATCCGCAATACTGGAAAGCCAGCATGTGTTCAGAGACATAACGTCATCCGGTGGTGCGCTCGTAAGAGGAAATTGTGATTCTGGCTTCACGGCGACATTAACTGCCGCGTGAGTTCTCTTCAGTTCATTGAATTATGACCTCTTTTGTATACCAGACGGCGCGGCAATGCCTGTGGCGAATGAGAACTACAGGTACGGCAGATTCATAGCTATATCGATCATGGAACTCGTTGTGATGCATCCCAGATTGTCAACTTGCAAACTTATATTCCAGCCAAACTAACGGTATGCTAGCCTTACATGCGCAGCGCTCGAATGTATTGGCCACCTTGCAAGTAGTGCTGTTACCCCGGTCTCTTCTTCAGCTCGTCAAAAAATAGTGTGGGCATCAGCCTACTTCTTGGTATTAAGAGCAGTCTCTCGTCCGGAACGTGCTACATGCTTCTCGATAAGAAGTATCAAGTTTTTAAGGGCCGTTATTAAGGCTACGCCAGATGAAAAAGCGACATCGCTGTTAAAAAGCATGGTAATATACTAAATGTGAGTGGATGGTAGATGCAGTGCACCCATACTACATGATCTCGGGGTCATATAACACCCGTATGAATTCGCACAATGAATGCATTGGCGGCATTCAAATATGCTACCTTTACGTCGTATGTCATGCGCCACCACTATATCTTGCATACACGAGGGTCAATCCGTTGGCCTCTCTCAAGAAATGGTGGCACGTGGGATGCGGTTCTCCCCTTACTGATGCAGGAGACAACCAAGCACGAAAGAACTAATAAGTTTCTGTAAAAATCCACGACTTGAATTCCCTTCGTCGTTGATCAGAGCCACAACCCACCAAAATCTCCTTATCATGCATAAGTTACACAAAGAATGGTTTGCGCCGCTGATTAACAGATCCCAATAGACCTTACATTCGGCACAAACAATGACGTGATTCCTATAACAACTGTGTCACAAGAATGCATACAATCATACTCCTCAAGGGATAAGTCATATCCATCACGAGTCTGCGGTAGCACAGAACCATCATGATGGGATGCAAGGAGTTACGTTCCATTTAGTGAGCGATGTTCACTACAAAACACTTGATAGTGTTCCTGATAGACATATGAGAGGAACACATTGCGCCAGACTCTGTTGGCACGGGACGATCCCAAGGAGCGTGATAAAAACACCTGGTCGGTTCCTACAAATTAGGTATCCCATGCCTAGAGTTCATCACCGAGAGGAGGGTGGCTATGAGGCCCATCATATCTAGAATGTATACTCTTTGCTTGTATATGGCATCCGTCTATATTAGAAGGAACCTCTCTTTGGATGGTGAACTACCCTTTATTATAATTCACGTACAAGACTCTTCTACGGAATTTGTGTCGAACGTTGGTAGACTTGTGCCTGATATATGGATAAAGTCATTTTGTAAACGATTAAAAGGTGAACCAGCTCCATCTCGCGACTGGCCTCACTGGATGCAAATAGTTTGCTACTCTCCAAGACGGGCAGCAGGCGACACGTATCCGGGATTTACTGTCTTGATTGAGCATAGAATGGTTATCATAATTGCTGTTATTGACACCATCTTGCAGACTAGCTTCTGAGCAAGGCGTATATCCAAGCCCTTACGAACAACAGTTGATACTGGAGTCTACCTCGACGACGCGAGCTTCGAATGTTACGGTGTAAACCATAATAAGCTGTGTGGACTTGTAAACATTACATGAATACATACGAGATCGTGAGAAGAGGAAAACAAAGCCTATGGAATATTGCTGCTGGTCCGTCCACCTTAGCCGATGGAATACATGGTTATAGGTGCTTGTCGCTCTACTAACTACATAAAAGGCGCGCAAGTGACTTACGAAGCGGTCCTAAAGACTGAGCAGTGTTAGCAGTAGCATAAACTAATACGAATCTTGGCCTCTTAATTTTGAAGCACGTTTGGTTGATAAATAAGTCTGTCTCATTCACTACGGATCTGCTTGAGGTGGCAGTAACAGGTGAGTGACTGGATAATGCAGACGGTGCACTGAGTCAATATCTGTCCTACGTTGCCGAATCATCGAGTTTGTCTGGACACCGAGATCATTTCCCTGTCCAAACCCATATGACATAGCCTTGCATTCCTGTGTCTGTACGAAAGCTTGGAAAAGTAACGCAGGGAACAAGGAACGCCCTGTAAGCTGGAAAGAAACCAGAACAATGGAGATAGCACCATTCACAATACCTATTGTTTAGACAAAACCCGTTAACACAGCTTTAAATTTACCCCTTGTGTCATTGCCTACCAACACGTGAGTAGGCAAGTCATTTAAGAATACGTACCTGAAGGTTGATTCAGACGTCGTAAGCTGGCCGAATGTCGGTATTGCGAATGAGCCATGACCAATCAGCAATCGACTTAAGATCGAGTGCTGCGTCTCTTCTTCTTTCCGTCAAGGTGAAGCCCATCCAGGTGGACTGCATCGAGGGACGAGTCGCTGACAGCCTCATCCTTCGACTTGTCCAAGTCCTCGTGATAGTCCTGGCTAATCATCAGCATGTCCACAAGGCCAGGGTCGTGAATGTTCTCCATGCGAGTCTTCTGAACAGACTCCCAGGCGCGGATAGCCTCGTTGACGTCGTTCATCTGTCGGGCATTCTCGTTGCGAATGTCAGACTGCTCCTGAGGAGCACGAGACAAGACCTCACGAGCCGTAGCAGCCTTCTGCATGTCGTCGTGGATGCTACCCTTCTTGATGTTGAGCAGGCCAATCTTGAGGGCGATCTCGCGGTTGGACAACTTGGAAAGATCATCGTAGTGCTTGGGCAAGTCGAAACCAACGCCGTCAGGTCCCTTAATTGCATGGATGTCCTGGTTGTTGCCGTGCAGGTTGATGGAGGCAGAGCGGGAAGTACGAGCAGAACGAGTGGCACTGCCGCCAGAGCTGAAGCTGCATCGTCCACGAGGGGTGACGGGGTTCTTAGGGCCCGAAGCAGGTGCGATAGTGGTGCTGGCTAGTTCGTAGTGGAAGGGACGAATAGGAGAACTACCACGACGGTTGCCAGGACCAGAAGTAGCACCCGGAGCACCGTATTCACACGAGCTGACCCAGCCTTGCTCGGTGCGGACGGCTCCGGCTCCCGTGTAGGGGACGGTGTAGGGCTTGTACTCCTCACCCATCTTATCAGCGTTCCTGGAGAGGCTGTGGTTGTTAGTCAAACAATCATGCCCTGCGAAACATACAAATCGAGGAGAAAATGTGTTGAGTGTTTAGCAGAATAGGGGAGAATATAGAAACATGCCCATTAGAGGATATGTACACCAATGATTACGACGACATGTTGCGATATGGGCCGCCATCATGAACAAGAGTGTTGTCTGGAGCGAAGAGACGACTGTGTGCAACTGTACATGAAATAAAGTGCGGAATATCATTATTTACCTCGATAAGCTGACTCGACAATTGCTTGGATTTCACGTTCGTTGCGTTCAACAGCACGTCGGTAGATAGCCCAGTGTCGGTAGGGTATCGACGAGAGAACGGGAATGTTTGCGATGCAAGGGTCGTAGACCGATACAGAGGGGTGGGCAGAAGTGGTGATAGATGCTGCTGTATGGAATATATGTTAGCTTTTATGCCGTACACGTAGGTCGATAACCTGAGTGAACGCAGGTGATCGCCTGCTCCACACAAGTAGCAAGGAGATTCGAGCGTGTGTGACAAGAATGAGGGGAAAGAGGCATGAATTCGTACCTTCAGTGACGCCGCCAGGGACAACAAAGGGTGCAGTGCAGTGCGTGTTGAGTCTGGGGGAGCAATGTGATCAGAGTCGCGACTAGGATAACGAAGCAGAAAGAGGTATTTCCTGTAACTGTCGCTGCAAAGGATATGCGCAAGGCGACAGGAGGCGATCTGTGAAGAAAGATCGTGAGGAAGAGGGAGAGGGTGTGGTGACGGGTGACGGGTGACGGGTGACGGGTGTTGGCGGGAAGATCAGTCGAGTCGAAGCCCAGTGACGCGACAGGGTGATTCAACTTCACCTAGGTAACTGTTTGCTTCGGGTAGCTTAGAGGGGCCTAGAACAGGTACCTATGACGTGGTGCGATACTTGGACCAGTTGCTTGGGTTTCATGAAGCGAAGTCGCGACTGCCTTCTTCGCCTTCCCAATAATTCTCAGGGCACTCGCGTCGTTTCCCCAGGAGGAAGTTGTGACATGGGACGGGAAACCGCGACATAGAGCAGCAACGTCATAACACCAGCTGCGACATCAAAAACACCACTTTGCGGTACCTTCACAACATTAACAATCTCCAATCTGCCTCTGTCAAGCAATGTTTCCACCAGCCAGACCATGTCACTTCTCAGAAGGTCGGGTCATCATGGAGGCCCCTCGTGACTGCTCGATGTCCCTTGTTCCATGTATTCAGTTGCACCACTGACAACTGTCACCGTGCTTCCCCTTTTTGCACAAAGGCGAATGCCGAAGAGTTGTGACATATCATGACTGATGACCGTAACTTGCTCGACGACAAAGATTCCACTCGAAGACCTCATTCTTCATCTCTCAGTTTCAGGAAAGACAGACACTTATCCGACCTTCGAGCTGGATTTTGAACTGGCCATGTGCCCCAGGTAGACATTAAGATGGCAACTTGAGGCTGATATAATATTATGCTGCTCAATAATAATGGACATGAAATGTGCAACCATAATCATCTACGACCGTGGTTTGTCATTCACCAACCCAACCCAAAAAGGGGCTTCATGTGATTCATAGGGGATGATGGCCCCTAGTCAAATGAACAGCACTATGACAAACGGTTAGCCATCGCTCTGAATAGGCTGTTCAATTCATAGTTGCATTATCACGGAGAAGGTTCTCAGTTTCTTCACAGCAATTAGTACCATCATATACATACGGCTTTCATATCTACGCAACACCGACCAAGAATTATTCAGGTGAAAATATCCTTGTTATGGTGCGAGACTGAGTCGGAGTGGTTTATAGAGCTGATGAAGACCGCGGGCGATCGATTGTAGGCACAGTGATTCCTTTGTTCTAGAGGATCCGCTTAGGCTTGAGAAGCCCCTACGTGATCTCATCCATAAGGCTCAAGAAAAGCTGGAAGCATAGATGAATACTTGCAGGACAAGTGGTGGGTAGATCAGTGCTACTTAGGTTGATTTTCTCTTCCTCCCTGTAGCCATCTTCTGAATTCAAAGACCCTAGATGGAGGCATAAAAATGGTTGCCTAGCTAAGACCATCTTGTTCAAGCTCAACATTACCTCAAAGAGTTTATTTATCTTACTTGCCATGGTGTAGCTTAATCTTTGGTGATACAGATTACAAGCGCTGGAGTTGGCTCAGAAAGGAGACTGCTCACAGAGGTCGTACCTTTCATTCAATGAGCATGCTTTCTCATGAGTCGCGACTGCCTCTTGTGTAAATGTTATTGAGCCAATGGTTCTCTAGTCAAAGTCGTGACCTTGAGTGGAGGAATCAATTCCATATAAGACAAGATCCATGAAGCCTTGCACAAGCTTGAGGCTACCGTTCACCAGAAAACGCCGAGATCGGTCGAATCGAGGACTTGGTCCATTGTGGGATGCGTAGTAGTCCTTTCGGTCATCGCGCTACAGATCCCCTAGCGAACTCTCTAGATGTCGATGAGAATGTTGGGATAAATAACAAATCTTACCAGCCTGAAGCATAGCTAAGTATCAGTGGCACCAATTGGATACTCATAGCTTCAAGGAGTAGCCCCCTTGCAAAAAGAAACCACCAATTATAGCCAGTGATACAACAGCCAAGGAGAGATTGAGCTCGATGACAGACCACACCCATATGCAGGCGATGGGTGGCGACTGCTTCATGATGGCAATGTAGCCGTAGCTCGTGGTGATGTGTATCAGGTAACAGCCGCAAATCGTGCTGGCAACCAAGAAAATGGCTTGTCGAAGGGGACTTTGAAAAGGAAGTGGAAGGCCGGGGAGCAAGTTGGGGGAGGACGGGTGGCTATGCAACACATAGAAGAGGACGAAGAACACTGTTGGCATACGGACATTAGCATGTGTTCATCTGTCCCAAAATTGATGGTCTGCTCACCTGCAAAGGCCTTCCAGGCGCGGATTGCAACGTCTATGAAGGAGAAAGACTGGGCATATTGATTATGGACTAACACGTCCAAGGTGAAATGCAGCATGCCCAAGCTGACAGACCAGAGCAACGAGTCCAGAATCCTCTCAGCCGTCGGGGATAGGTTCTCGTCATCAGGGTCGGTCTCGTCATCTCCAGTCGTTTGTCTTGCCTTTCTCTGATTAGTCGGATGGGCATCGGCTTGTTCGAAGAGCTTACGCTCCTGGGCTATGTCGAGCAGTGTTTTCTCGGAGGGCGCGGATCGGTCAGGCTGGGCAAGCTTGATGCCGGCCGAACTGGAGGCAGCTTTTCTCTCTTTCCGTGTTTGGACCATTGTCAATACCAATGGGACTCAATCGATAATCTTGAGTGATGATGCTAGTATTCTCGGTATGGGACAATTGTCCAAAGCGTCAAGACATCTAATCAGCTACACGTTACAGTTTGTCGACCTGACATTTGGGAACAAGTGCAAGCTCATTCAAGGTTCCGTCATTTGTGACGAAAGAGGATGGCCCAGTTCGACGTGCCGAGAATATTCACAACTTTGCAGAGCAGACAGCGAACGCTATTAATGTGGCGAGGACAATCACGAGGCTCGTCCTGGAAAAAGCAGACAGCTGTACCTGGCCAGCCGGAGCGTTGTCTTGCGCATGAAACCCACCCAGCTGCCCCCGCTTAAGCTGCGGAAAGCAGGATCCCTGCCGACTCTATGTATGTCACCCGCGTCTCACTCGGTTAGGCCAATGAGAGCGCGAAGCTAGCAGCATCGTCATTCTGCATCCCGTTCGGACGTACAAATGAGGTTTGCATTTATTCCGGAAATTGGCCTTTTCCCATAATTGGAGATCGGCTCTGATAAATTGCACTTTTCCCCCAGATTCCCCTCTAATCTGGTTCAGACTTGCCAGGGGCTGGTCCTTGTCAAGTCTAGGTAGTCACCCGTAATTGCAAGGTGGCATCATCGAGACTGTTGAGCCTGCTCGCGTGCGCCGTACCACTTACATGATAGCAATGGAGAAGGGGTAGGAGGTTGCATTGTTGCTTTCTACCTCTCCTAATCTGTCAATTAACTTGCCACTGACGCTCTTTTGCCCAATTCTCAATTGCTTATCCTCCCGTCGTGCCAGTTTGTGAAGAAGGCGCGCCATAGCATCGTGGGGTGAAGAGGGGTCCTCGATCGCGACAGTGTCACTTCGACATAGGGGACAAAACGAGAACTATTTGCCAAAGCGCAACTTCTACAGCCAAGATGGACATCGTAACCCTCGCAACCGTTCCAATTATACTCTTCTTCGTCCTCCCGATGCTCTACACCTACACGAGCTCGACAACCATGGCACGGTTCCCAACCCTACGCAACAAGAAGATATGTCTTCTCATCGCCCACCCAGACGACGAAGCCATGTTCTTCGCGCCCACAGTGCTCGCCCTCACACGTCCCGAATTAGGAAACCATATCAAAATCTTGTGCCTAAGTACGGGCAATGCAGATGGGCTGGGCGAAACCCGCAAGAAAGAGCTGGTTAAGAGCGCCATGCTGCTTGGTCTGCGGGAGGAGGGCGATGTGTTCGTCATTGACAGTCCGTAAGTAGCAACATCGTCCACCAATCTACACCATATCATCGAAGGCTGACCAACGATACCAGTGACTTCCCAGACTCAATGACAACAACCTGGTCCTCCGAAAAGATATCCAACCTCCTGCGCTCCGCCTTCGGCCCTCGCCTCCCCTCTTCTCCAAAGGAACCACCATCCGCCTTAATAGACATCCTAATAACCTTCGACGAAGCCGGCATATCCTCACACCCCAACCACAAATCCCTCTACCACGGCTCCCGCACATTCATCAAGTCCCTCCTCAAGGGCAAACCAGGATGGGCCTCCCCCATTGATTTATACACCCTGACATCTGTCTCCATGCCCCGAAAATACGTCTCATTCCTCGACTCCTTGAGCACGATATTCATGTTACTTGTTGGTGACAAGTCGAAGAGCGATAAGGGGAATCCACCAAGCATCGTGAGTTTCAGTGGGTTCGGTGGAAGGGAGAGCTATGCTTCTGCCCGCAAAGCTATGACGGATGCGCATAAGAGCCAGATGGTTTGGTTTCGCTGGGGTTGGATATTGCTTAGTCGGTATATGGTGATTAATGATCTACAGCTTGAGCGTGTTAAAGCTTGATGTCACAATTTCAAATCGCTGTCAAAAGTATACCGGTCAACTTTGATCTGGTACTTGCTCGACTTATTATCGACATAATACTCCTATGTACAAACATTTGTCTCGTCATCTGGGCTATCATCATCTTGCCGAGACCTTAGATGTATATAGATGCAAAGCAAAGGCTGACTGGCAAGCTATGCGCGTCGCTAAAGAACACACTATATAAATCCACTTTCGCTGATTTAAGACAACAGCTTTGCAAAGCGTCGACCTTCCCACCGTCGACTGGGGCGTCTCAGCGTCAAAAATCGATGCCGCTCAGGTGCAAGCAGATCCAGTGGATTATCAGAAGACTTCAATTGGGTCAACGAGTGGCTCGACTGAATCATGATCTTTACCTGCTTGAGTTTGTGGCCGACGTCCTCTCCATCCTGAGGGTAGTAGGCAGTATGTCTGACTTCGTACGTAGCCACAGTGTTGAGTTTTTCTATAGTAGGATCAAAGAGCTCGACGTAGCCGTTCTCTGTCTGATATGTTATCGGGTTTTCCAGAAAAGGTCGAAACTCATCTATGATCTCATGAATAGACGGGCCATCGGCTGGGTTCCACTCGTTGAGCATCGATTGACACCATAGTCGGAGTTGAAACCACATTTTCTGCTTTTGAAATCGGGTGCGTTCGAGACGGAATGTAGTTTCGCTTGTCACCACTCCGTCTCGGAGAGCTTGAGTGTATGCAAACACAGCGTCTTCGTATGCTTGGCATTGCTCATGATACTGCTGGATGGCTTCTCGCATGTGTACTAAAGCCTGGTCGTGGTTCCGCGTCTGGCCAAGACCACGGATGAGACTATGAATGAGCGGATGATAGTGCTCAAAGGTAGGCTTCTGGTTGTAAGGAGGTGATACCACTACCACGTTCAATGTTAGCAATCACCATGCTAAGGATGACCTTCCAATTTACTCACTGGCATTGAAAAGCATCTCGACCGCCTGAGGGGCAGGGACCCTCTCATGAAACCCAGTGGATTCCCATGCCAGAGATGCTGGCGGTGTGCTCATTATGTATGTCCACTCCAATAAGTCTCGCCACACATCGGAAGGCATTGTAAGCCGTTCCGTTCGAGATATAAACTCAAGGAGTTGTAGAGCCGTCCCAATTTCTCCATTGGAACAATACGCCTCCGTAACGGCTCTCAAGAGACGAGGGCTAACTCGGAGCTTGAAGGACGCGACTCTGCGGGTCTTCTCATGTCTTTCGTACGGTACATTTCGTATCTCCAAATTGTTCTCGGCCATTGAACCTTTGATACTGATTCGGAAATATTCGGCAAGGATGTTGGTGTCTGCAGTTTAAATGTTAGCATGGCATATAGTTGATGGTATATAGCGCCAAACCCAAGGCCTGTCCCAGAAGATGTCAGATAGGGAAGATACGCACTTATGTAGTCAAGGGAGCCTGTACGGCCCGCTGCCACGAGAAGGGCACAAACGAGCTCCTCATCCATAAGAATGCCCTTACGAACCAAACGACCATGCAGTCTCCCCACAGACGGCGGACAACGAAGTAATCTGAACTGCTCCTCTACGCGAGCTTTTGCATCCTTGTTCAAGCCAAACCGAAGCTGACGGGCTCGAGCCTTGACGCGCAAAATATCCAACCGTTCCACCTCTCTCCGGGACAAAAGGAAGCGAGATCTGTGTAGAGCTCTTGGAGTGACCATTCTTCTCGTCTTCGAGTACCCTGTATACAAGGGTTCGGTTAAAAACCGTGCTTTTATGTACTCGAGATACGCAGTACTGCCTCTCCACCGGCGGGCCGGTCCGTGGATGAAATCTGACCATATAGTCCTAGCACCCACAACGTCGGTGGCAGCTCCAGTGCAGCGCAGCAATATCATATATTCGTCGTGCTGCAGCTCAAGACCTTCTTCCTTGAGCATACTCATCATGACCAGCAGCGTCCGCAAGAGCCCTGAATACAGCTTCCTGACTCCCCAGTCGTCAATGATAGAGTCCATCTGGAGCAGCATGAACATGCCATAAGTGATCGGGACACCATGGGTAGGATCGCAGTCATTGTCAACCAGGACAGGGTCAAGCGCACGGAAGAATTCAGTAAACGTTGTCCTCGGGATTGTCTTAACAGCGTTGCGCTTCTCCGAGCTACTCATGTTCATGATAGTCTTCAAATTGATCAAGAGACGGCGAGTATCTCTAACTCGCGCTGCCGACAAAGCCCTTCGGAAAGCATTAGGGATTTCGGTGCGTGACCTGGGGATTGTGGCATCTTCATCAGGCGACCGCTCTGAAGTTGAAGCATGCTGGGCACCACGAGCATCCTTTGACGGCGCGTGTGAGTCGACTGGCGTGGCACGAGCTTGAAGCAGAGAGTGGACGAGAGCGACAGCATCTTGAGAGAGAGAAGCAGATGAGGATTGGGTGGTGGCGCATCGGATGTCACCAATACGGGTTTTCACGAGACGCGTCTGGCTGGCAGGTGTCGGGTGAGCTCTGGCAGATAAACAAGATGGTCCCTGATGATGGTGGAGACAGCGATGCAATCTGAGACTGATGATTCTCGAAGGCGTTCCTCTCGGGGCACATCGCATGAGCGCGCGGCAGCCGTTGTGCTCGGTCATATGGATTAATGGCAGCATTGTAACCCCAATCTCAATTCATTTGCTCTGAACCGCGTGGGAAGTGATGAACTGGACGAAGGAGCAGACTGGAGAAAGTGAATGAGAAAGAAAATACAGCCTGTCCTCTTCATCAAACATAGTCAGATAACAAAGGGTCGCAGGTGACATGCAGACGCTTCGTCAACAACCCAAGATGTCAAATCACAGCTCACAACCGGGATCAAGCTGGTGTGCGATGTGGTCTGCATACTGCCGCACACACCCATGCTCCAACACAGGTCCTCTTACTAACCCCAGACTTCCCCCAAAGTCCCGTCGTGCCGAAGTCATCGAAGGAGGCAAGGGGAGGTCCGCTAGGTTGCTGGCCATAGCTCCTTTTCAGCGGCCTTCGGTCCCACCCCCAGCTTTCAGGTCGCTAGTTTACACGGGCTAGTGGAAGGCCTAGGTCGTATAAAGTAGCGTTTGCAGCCCACTGTAAGAGTCTGTGCCTCAGCTCCTGTTGACGGCCCCAAAGCCCGGCGATGGCTGGTGGACAGCTGTAGGTAGCATCTAGATTGAGGGGTCCTCTACTCACCCGCCACACTTCCCTACAACCCACTGCAAACTAAGGTAGACGTCGAAGTCAAGCCACAGCCTCATCAATCGACGTGACGAACCACCACGAAATTGTCTTGAAACCAGTCCCGCCTACAGACTGCGGATTCGATCCACCGCAACTAGCATACACTCGACCCCATCAGCTCAAGCAAAGAAGAGTGATGGCTGATGTGGAGCAGCCAACGGCTGCGGGCTCCGTGTCCGAACCTCTGGACCTTGTACGCCTCTTACTCGATGAGGTAGTCTTCGTCAAACTGCGTGGCGATCGTGAGCTCAAGGGTCGACTCTACGTATGTCTTGCCCAGCTCCTTCCACCTCCATACATCTATAATTGAGTTATACTGATTGCTTTGCAGGCATATGACAGTCATATGAACTTGGTACTTGGCGACGTGGTAGAGACGATATACATCGTCGATGACGACGATGACGACGAGGCTATTCGCGTGAGGAGCCTGTCGCCCATTTGTAGGGATATCGCTGACTCGCTCGATTTCAGACTACCACGAAGAAATCAGAAATGCTGTTCGTCCGAGGTACGTCATATGAAGGACCCATGCCTTTCGTTGCTCAACAACTTTCTAACTATGGGTTTTAGGCGATAGTGTCGTCTTGCTCTCGCCGCAGAGTTCTTCATGAGGAGACGTGGTATCGTGATGTCTCAGGAGCGTCCCTACACTCATCATATTACGGATGGATCTTGGTGATGCGTTAGGTGCCTCCGACCCAGCCAGGAGCAACTTTGAATGACAGAGAGCATTCTCGGGCTTTTGAGCGCGAGGGCAAGCCAGTTCCATAAATAAGCCATCCTTATGAATGCCGAAACATGTGCTTGCACATACACAGTTTGCTGTGTTTCACATATTGAGCTAGATATGACTGCCATCTGGCTCTGACCTCCTATCAAACAACTGCGATAGTTGGGTAGAAAATGGACGGGGCTTAAGCGGACCACAGTGTAGGCAGTCACATATTACAGTAATATATTGCCTCACATCGTACCTTCCATGCTTCTTGAATGTAGTTGTCTCTTTCAGGTCGCGGTATATACCTAAGCATAAGTCAAGTTGACTGCTCTCAAACATATGCACTCTCCCTTCTCTGAGTCAACTAAACTCACCGTCACCACCCTCTCAATATCCGAAAGTTCTCAATGTGTTTCCAAGAACTTTTGGAAATTACATCCTTTCATTTCTCACATCGGGCGCGGTCATCCTTCTCCATTCCCATCTCCGTAAACCCTTCAAATCTCTTATGTCCTCCATCACTCGCTCTGATGTGATTTTTACAACCACGGTTCTAATCTTGTCAACAACGTCACGCGTCTGCTGGAAGCAGGAGCTTGCCTGGTTTCACTTCACTTGGACGCGGTTGTGTAATGACTACTCACTATTCCATCTTTCCCATGCTAACCTTGACTTCGAGCCTAACGCGACTTGTTTCCATCGTCTTCCCCTACACACCCATCCACTGAGACCCCGAAGCTCATATGGCCTGAGTCCTATGTCGTCTTTTCTCATGTCGTCAACTTCATCCATGCGCTCAGGCACCTTTTGGCACATCTGTTCCTGCCTTTAGTCTGACTGGAGTTCCCGTCCGGCAGCTCCACCAACAATCATCCCTCCTGGTATCAGCCCGCAATCGGTGCCTGCCGTCTGTGTCGACTTCAGTTAATCACCCAGTCCCCTTCCACATCCGCTCTGCCTGCCTTCATCGTCTTACAATATCATATCACTTACCTGGAGCTGCGATGTACATGCCCCGTCTGTTCGTCTGAGTCAACCTACTCCCGTTCTTTCCACTTGCGTACCTCGGTACATCCCTTCCTGTGCCGTCAAGCTCATTCTCGAGGCTCTATCGAGGAGACCGCACCATGGAGGACGACTTTGTGCTAATCGATCCCGGCGAGGCTCACCATGAAGATGGCCAGCATGGTCATGTTACAGGTGCCGCCTTTGACCTACAGCAACTGACCCCTGGTGATCTTGGACACATGTGCCTTAAACTTGCTAAAAAGGGCAAGTATATGTAAGAACGCTCCTTCCTTCAAGTTTCATTGCCGAACGCTATCCTATCTAACTTGAAATGATACAGCCAGGTCTATGCCATGGTCATGGAGATCAACACTGGTGTGGCTTTACATCCGTCTAAAACTTTAGGGATTATTACCTCAAGACACAATCCGACAATCCTGATGTCTGCCCAGTCAGGATGGTCCACTGGACCCCAGAGGGATGCACTCTGTCTAGATACTCATGAGTTTAATGGTCTAGCCTTGAACCATCTTGCAGCACAGCTCGACTTCCATTTCCCGGGTAATCAACGTGACAACGGCTCTCAACGACCACTTGATGAGCATAGGGGTCGAGCCCATGCTGGTCACGTAGAGGTTCTACTTGCAACTGTATGTGTCATCCCTTCATAAGATACCTTCAGTGTATTTGCAGCTAAACTAAATATTTCCTTAGTGGTATGCAATTCATGTGGCGCGTCACTCGCTGGGACTTGTGGATGAGACGAACGTCGGAGTTATCAAGCGTCTCAAAGAGCTTAAAGACCAGCGTCTAGGCAACCGCCGATTTGCCTTCATCAATATCGACAGTGAACCATGTCTAACATGTCTCAAATTCCTGAATAAGTTGGAACAACACACTCGCCTGATGTTCCATGTTTCCGGCCCGAATAGTGTCGGGCCAATCATTGTTCGGGTCGACGGCGGACGTCGAGACGACAGAGTTGAAGAGGTCTTCCCCGACTCGGACGATGAAAATGACATCTTGCGTGCAGTCATGAAAACGCCTCCTGTGCAGCCGACGCCAGAAGACGTCATCGAACCCCCACGACAAGATCCGGAGCCAATCTCAAGCGCTACATCCCACGCCCGGTTCCTACCACGACGCCCTCCATCGAGCTGGCCGATGCCTCGTCCCGCAGAGTGGAAGGCTCCAAATGATGAACTAGTCACGGGTTATAAGAAAGGCACGCCGGCTCACAACTGGCCCGGTTATCCTCCCGTCACTCCTCCTGCTGCTCCAGTCTTGTCACCACAGCCTCAAGATAGCGGTGCTGAACAAGAGAAAGAAGAGCCCGCTTATATTACCATATCAGACACTGAAGAAGAGTATGATATGTTCGAAGAGGAGGATACACCGCAGACTGAGGAGGACATCGACGCTTCAAAGTCGCATTTTTGGGTCGCGCCCGAAGAACTTGGCCAGGCCAATAATAAGCACACTGCGGCAACCTCTGTTGAGATCGAGCCAGCATTTGATTGGGGCAATCAAGCTTTCGGGAAACGTCGGCAGGCTACTACGGAAGGAGAAGCAAGCCAAATGCCCGAAGCGCGCCTGCTCCCCATCCGGCCGACAGCCTCTATGATATCGAGCACGGAGCAGGCCCCCCTTCCTTCCATGGAAATATCACCTGTACCCCAAAACATGTCAGAACAGTTCGCACGTTCAGCGCTCGACGTAGTGCGTGGTCGTCCAAGCCATCAAAGCCCAAACAACGTTCGCCCCGTGACGTCGCCCTCAGCAGATGCCTATAGCCGTCTCTACCAGCGTCGCCGTGAGAGACGCATGCGCACTCCGTCCAACCATCGACGCTCGCGCCGCTCCATCTTCGGCCCAGTCCCGCAGAACACCCACGACTTAGAGAGGTTCCGCAATCCGATTCCAGAGGACAGGGGCGAGGGATCGATTCTGGCCCGACGCTTCAGTATCCTCGAGCAACCTGAGTACACCGGAAGCGAATTGTAATCAGTCCTGCCAGCAGAACACTGTTATCAAGAGGGAAAGGAGAAGTGTTACAGTATTTGTCACCACCACTATTTTCAAACACGACACCGTTGCGCTCATTAACGGCATGCATGGAAACTATTCGAACGAGGCGAACACTCAACGACAGACCTAGAACCAGGAGAAAACCACTGATCCCATCACAGCTGGACGCATTCCTAACCTTGGAATACCCAACTTCATATCATCCTCTACCTCATCCCTAGCACAGCAAACACCTCATATCACTCGGGCATCCAATGCCAGCCATGGACGACGACACCCAAGAAGAAGCAGCGCACGGCCTAAACAAAGCCGAACACCGCTACCTCTCCGCCCTAGCCGAATACTCAGCCTTCGTCCTAATAAAAACGCCCTACGACGAGCAGGTGAAGCGCTGGGAAGACAACAAACGCAACTTTTTAATCGCCTCGGCCACCTGGGTTGCGTTCCACAATACTTTCAGGGGCCCGTTCATACGCTTGGTCGGCTTCTTGCAGAACTACCTCAGCGCCTCAGTGAAGGCAGGAGTCTCCAAGATCTTGGAAGGGCGTTAGGTACTGTTTTTTCTTTCCTTTCTTGAAACAACGGGCGAAAAGATCAGCAAGACGATACCAAACCGGACGAGTATAACCATGTACACAGATGAACAGAGAATGTGGATAAAAATGGAGTAAGGGAATTCAATGTCAGTCGGCACGCAGAGTATCACTGCTTCGCTGGAGAAACGGATCAGAAAGCACGTTTCAGATACCTCATAGGCCAAAGCAGAACCACGAACATACATACTGAATGTGTAGCTATAGCTCATCAATTAAAAAAGTAGCCCCCTAGACTTAGTGCACCGTCGAATTGCATACGGATGTCCGGATTTACCTAGAGCGCACCAATGCCAGCAAGTGACACAACAGAAACCGTGTCACGTCATCTTATTCCCCATGTTGGGTGATTAACTCCTGCTCGCTCGACCTTTTTTGGAACAAAACAAGGAACAGTAATCGTGATCCCACACCACACACCATGTCCCCAATCGATCACTTTCTTATATTTTTTAATTATCCTTTCATTTCATCCGAGATCTCGACCATGAAGGTGGTATTGGAAATCATCAGATCGAGGCAGCACTATTAAGACCCCATCATTCCACAGCCCGCAAAGGGTTCATACAACATTCAGCCAACAACAACTGCTACTATTATTAATCTACTCTTTGTCTAACCTAGTAATGCTAGAGACAGGGCTTTTCCGGGAGGTGGAAATTTCGACTTGGTGCTAACGCGAGGTGGTGGCAATGCTCGATGTGGCTGCTCGAAACATTGCGGATGGTTGCGATGGGTAACGCATGTTGACGAAAATGTCTGACATGCAAGCACAACCAAACAGGTTATGTAAATCGCGAAGGGTGGGATGTTGTGTGAAATCAGATGTACCGCCAACTCCGCCAATGCTGGGTATGGAAGACATGAGGAAATCTATATGCGAGATTTGAAGGACAAGTGTGAAGTGCATGAATACCGCCCTGAGCTCTTAGCTCTACGCCCAGATGGCGAGGAGAGCCATAAGCGCAACGCCAAACAGGACGCATGCAAGGGCGTACAGTTGAGTTCTGAGACCCGCGTCTCTCATATGTGTGTTAAACATGAACTCGTGGGCGAGTAATTCAACAAGTCCCGTGTAAATGAGGATCCCCGCAGAAATGGAGTCGAAGATACCATTGATGAGTGTGGCATTCCGGCTGCCGGGTTGCAAAGCGAATCGAATGCCAAGGCCAATAGCAATGGAAATCGGTGTGCTCAGTGCATAGCTGGTACCTAAAACATACGGCAACCACTGTTTATTCCTTGGCCATTGCGCAGTTGCCAGACGGGAACCGAGACCCAAGCCCCTAACAAGTACAAATTAGCAATGTTTCTTCCCGTTAAAGAATTCAAATTGTTCGAGCATGCCGGAATTGTGCGAATAGTAGAAAATAGGTCAAGACTTACTCAAATGTTTGGTGGAATACCAGGACGATGTAAAGGATAACAAATTCAGAGCCTGCAACGGCGAGAGTGAGGCCAATAAATATGGAGTGGAATATGACCCCAAATTCAAGGATGAAGATAGCTGTCATCTGAGCGGAAATGGCAGTGTGGCTGTTGTCATCCTCATGAGACCGAGCATGGCCGAAATGATCTTGTCCACCGGGTGGGTAGCTCACGTCATTTGGCAGCCCTGGAGCGTGGAATCCACTCCTAGTCTCTGCGTTGGTGGCCGCCTCCTTTCCACCTGCAATCCCGTCTGCATTGGCTTCTATATCGCCATGGTGTGCCTGTTGGTCTGCAACTGTGGAGGCTGGCGACCCCTTCCTTCCGTGACTTGATGGTTCTTGGGTGCCGTGGCTATCGTCGTGTCCGTGCCCGAAGACGTCCAAGCGGCTGACTATAAGCTCTACTGTGAATATAGACAGCACAGACAGCAGGGCAATAAACGGAGCCCAGGAATAGTTCTTTATCGGCCCGTCAGGAAGACATTCGCTGCCCAAGGCCTCAAAGGCGGGAGCGAGAAGATGGAGAAAAGCCGTTGCAATGATGACGCCCGAACCGAAGTACTTGGCAATGAAGAAGGCCGTGCCATTCACTTTCATCTTGGAATGCCGCGCGAGTAGGATGGGAAGGACGGCACCGAAAAGAGAGCCAATGAAGATGACGAAAATCGAGGAAATACGAAGTCCAAGTCGCCCATCGTATTCATTACCGCTGTCACACACCACGACAGCGTAACCAGGCCCAAGGTCAGGCACGGAATCTTCTTCCCGTACGGCGAGGACGGCGTCGACGGCTGCCGAAGAGAAAGACATGTTGAGAAGTGTATGGTAAGAATCCGACAAGATTTGCTTGTACAAGTAGAGACGGATTTAGGTAACGGAAAGGATCGCTCCAAATCCAAGGCTGGTGCTGATGGTGTTATTGGTGATGCCGCCGTCTCTTCGCAAAGCGAACAAATTTCGATGTTTATGTCGCACGTTCTTTGCTTCCCTCGGAGGAATAGGACTGCTGATGAAGCAAGACTAACAAGACGACGATCGTTGATTGAACGGCATATAATGTGTGAGGAAAACACGCAGACGCCACTAATAGCGTGTACTTCAGCAAGATACCTGATCGTCACTTCTGACAGAATTAGTAAAAAGCACAGAAAAGGCAAAGTTTAAATGCTAGGAGAAACAGTGTGGAAAGGAGAGAGAAAGATCAAGTCTCAGCCATCAAGGTGCCCATGTAGGGAGAAAAGCTGATGTGATGGGAATGCGGCTATAAGCCAATAGTTATTCGTGAAACGAAGTAGGATGCTAGCACAATGCTTTCTTTAGATCCAAGATCCGCCTTTTTCGGTCCGTTGCCTACAAAAAGCTATTGTTCAAGCCAAGAACAACAAGCGCAAAGCGCAAGTTCAAGCACCTTGTGGGCTGATCAATGATCAAAGGCAACCATGTTGCAAAGCTTGACTAGCTTCAGCGGGAAAGGTGGCAGGAAACAACTTAAAATACCAAAGCTTGTGTGAAATCAAACTTGCAAATACTTCCTGTTGCGGAAAAGTGAAAAGATAGAAAAAGAAAACATAAAGACAAAAAGTTCCTATACGTACCTCGATGCCGTTGGGGTCGCCTACATACCCTTACCAAAATTGAGCCTCTGCGCGTCAGACGACGCTTCGCCGGATCTTGCTCAGGGGACAAGCAGCAAAAGTGGCGACTCGAGTGAGTGAGAAGACCACGATGCGCTGGGAAGAATCCAGAGGTGTCAGTCTTCCAACTTGAAAAGAGCCTGTGAATATTCCACTATCTGTGATAGGCGAATGACGGTAGAGTCGAGTAACCTCCAGTCTTTTACCCCGATCCAGATCCAAAAGAGGTGGAGATTGAGGTGTGGATAATGTATAAAGAGATTTATAACATCCACCAGACCTCCCCAGTCAAAACGGACTTGGGGATATTGATGATGCAGGACGATGTATAACCTCAGTACGGCTTGGATGCTGGGATAAAAGGTCTGTTGTCGCGTGAGTAGCGGACTGCGAGACAACAACAGCTACTATGGCCTGTAGTTGTGTGCGCACCGAAGACAGGTAGTGGACGAGGTCATGGTGTGGTGTAGGGTGACGGGGATGAGGTGAAGCCAAGTCTCGTGAGTACCTTGATGGCCGCGGGTCATAGAGGTGAGGCAATTGTCAGCAGCGTCTCATGTAGGTAGCTTTTAGTCACCCCCACTCCAAATTTCGCTGGTGGTGCCCTAAAGGTACTACCACCTGCCTACCCACCGCACGTGTCAAATTTTGTTTCACTCTGTCGAATGTTGCTGTCGAAGTCACAAATAGTCTATTTGAGACCGTGGAGGGGCTATCTCACTTGGCAACACCAGTCACACTACCAACAATAGAAAGACATCTCCAGGCCAGACTCTGTTGGTAAGACAGCGTCGTTGCAGTTGTTCAGCTGCTCTGCCGAGCCGCTCCTGTTTGGCTTATTGCTGTTACTTGTGTGTGACTGGTGCAGGTTTTCCCATGCGCATGGTGGAAGTCAGCGCATACAGTAATAACCCAAGCAAGCCAAGATATCATAGCTCTGGATGTATGAAGAAGACTCCAGTCGTCACGGTGTTGCGCCTTTGCCGGTTCTCGGGAATGAGGGGCCTTCCGGAAGTGGGATTTCTTGGAAAAGGGCTGCCTCTGATACGTTGCAACAACAAGGAAGATCCGTCCGCTTTGTCCCCCGGGGGCTTAGTAGCGCTGACTAGCGGCCTTTCCGCGATGGGCCCCCTTGTCCCTGGCCATCAAGGTACTCAATTGCAGCCCTCCCACATTCAATGAATCGATGATGCTCCGAAAGCCGCAAACCCTTGCAAGCTCCCAAGACCTTACCACTCGACAGGCCAGCTCATCGGCTATGGGCCGCATTTCAAGGTGCAGGAGTCAGAATTGCATCGACCGATCCAATACAGAGCATCAAATATACAGCCGTAGAGTCATTGAAAGGTGTGCAGACAGCAGCAATGGAGTTTGTACACGATACGATGATTGCAGGAATATGGCGTGCCAGCTGAACCGCCTTGTGACATGTCATCTTGGTATTATCATCGCTTCTTTTATCATATGTCAATGGTTGTGGTTCAGATGTTCCGCCCATCATGTCTGTCTCAAGTCTTTTCGTCGCTAGTGGGTTTGGCGGTGCCAGTTTTTCTTTGGACGAGTTTCGCGTAGGCAGCTGTTCAAATCTGCATGCATCCGATCGTTCCAAGACAGCTGTTGTCCTCGGTAATCCCTACAGGCTACCCCAGCTAAAGCGTTGCATTGTCCATCAACGCACGTGTGAGATTTCACTTGGGTGGGCAAATGTACCACAGCCGCATTGGCTAGTCGCGAGGAAATATGCGTGCAACCAACCTCGCCGCGTGGCTACGGTCAGAAGACTCCGCCGTCGTGGTGCCGACGTGGAGTGGCACATCTGTGAGCTGCAGACCCGGCACGGTGCTCACATCCTTTGCCGCATCCAGCTCTGGTGGACCGCTTCCTCTAGGGCTCTGGGCGTGAATAGTGTGCGGCTGGGCGCCTCGCTAGCTATTGTCAAAGTTTTTCTAAACATAAGCAGCCGTCAGATTTGGCCATCAAGGTTGCAAATGTCTAGGTGGCTGGAACCTAGAGTTTGCATTCCTTTCGTTGAAGTACTCCTGATCTCGCCCATCTTGTTCGTGACAGCCATCCATGTAGAATTTCCGCTAGATCATGCAGCCCAGGTGGATTAGAGGGTGGAATTGTTGGTTGAGACCTCCTTTCGTGTACACCCAAGTAGGATATTGCTCCGATCACGATGAGAATTGGACCTCCAGGCCGACAGTGCGGAACGGCGAGTCCGGTCTATGCAGATCAATACCGCTACCTAAGCTGAAAAGGAGCGACTTGACCCTTCCTTCCCAGAGTAATCCGATGCGCCAGTGTTGGTCGAGACGTGCTTTTAAGACCCCTGAGTATTCATCCGTATCTTCCTCGCTTTCTCGGTTCTGGCGCCAGTCTAGTTTTGCTCGAAACGTGCGTTCAAGCCTTTTCTGCTCTATGACTGCGCTGGTATTTGTGTTCGTCGACGTACTTGAGGGACCGGGATGAAGTAGAGGATCATCTGATCTCCACTCCATCTTTGCTTGAAAGCTTCGTTGTGGAATACCGTCCACCCTCATCTCCGAGCCCTGATCCCGAACACTTTCGACGGTCCAGGCTCCCTTTTTCCTGAAAAGCTCCATGCCCACAGACCAATCGCTCTCATAGCTGTATACATTGAAGTCCATTTTTGTGGCAAGCGAGAGACGTCTGCCAGCCATTACGGCGTAGCTCCAGCTGAGCGTGCCCATCAACGGATTTACGGTCAGCGTGGCCGTCAGCGGTGTCCCCTTGTGAGAAGGAAGTGTCGCGAATCGCGCGCCAAGACTCATACCACCGGATTTGTTGAGTGTTCCGTAGTATAGCTCACCACCAGCACTCAAACGCCCGTAAATGCGTTCTTTCTCCAAGTGTGGTGGAACGTCTGTGTTGTTGGACGAGCGACCCGAATTACTTGGGCTATGAGTATCACCACCAAAATTGTAAAGCCCTCGGACTCCCATCAGCCCTCCATCTGTTGATGCAAGGCCTTCTACTCCGTATCGACCCTCATCGTACTGTATCATACCCAAGACAGTTCCGCCATTGCGTAACGTCTGATCCGACACAGCGCTTATTTGTAGTTGCACATTCGGTGATAGCCTCTTTATCGTGAGAGCCTCGAGCGTTGACATAGGCAAATATAACCTTCCGTAGGCGAGGGTATCTTTGGCGACTCCCTTGGCGCGGCTGGGGCGCCAGATATCGGCCAATGGCACATAGCTCTGGAGTAGCTCAGGTAGAGACACCTTCTCGCTCTGAGCAACAGCATGGTAGTTGAGAGGGACGGTAGAGTAGAGGTAGGAAACGGAGCCATCGACG
Organism: Xylariaceae sp. FL1272; assembly: GCA_022432385.1. Classification (NCBI taxonomy): domain Eukaryota; kingdom Fungi; phylum Ascomycota; class Sordariomycetes; order Xylariales; family Xylariaceae; species Xylariaceae sp. FL1272. Next base: position 53,618 of record JAJJXC010000059.1, read on the forward strand.
ACGCCGACAGTGCCGAGTTGGTAGGCTGACGCAAAGTGAGGCGTGGCAAGCGAGGCGAGGGTCAATTTTAGACCTCTTGGGGTCGGGAAATGTAGTAACGAGCTGGATGTCGCGTTGAGAGTCGAGTAGGAATTGTCGCGACTCCATCCTGTCGCACCGTAGAAGGCGCTTTGAATGTAGTCCATGAACTCGCGCATTGTGCGGTTGACGGCACCGGCTGCTCCCGGCTAAGCATTTGTCCTCCTCGTTATCGGCGACCCGATGGTCGGAATTCGTTGTTCGTCGCGGTGCGACCAGAGGTGATCATACAATATGATCCGTTTGATGGGTATCGTCACCAAAAAAGACCAATGTTGCAGTGATTCGAATATGCCGACAGACCTGCGCCAGAAAACACGCCAAGGGTCAGTGTCGCCAAGACCGAGCGTCGAGACCCGTCATGGCCCGTTGTTACTTTTTCCGATACCCGAAGATTCACCGGCGTTCCGCATCATGCCCCTCAAAGTTGCCCGGACTCAATGAAGCCCAATATCGGTCTAGCACAGAAAGTGACTGTCGACGTCTCAAGAAATGGTGTCCAAACCAATTTATGGTTGTGATCGCCTATACAACGCATAAGTTACGCTTGAAGATGTTCTCGCGTAACAGATGTCCCCGCTTTCACTGCGACTGGCGCGATGTATGTAGATTCGGCACCTTCCGAAGCGAACTGATACTGACCCGTGACCATGGCATAAAGTCGTGAGAGGCTCTGTTTCCAGACATTAGGCCCCTGTCAGGTTGAGTAAGAATACAATGTGGTGAACGAGACGTCGACGCCGAATGGCTGAGAATTCCGATCTGATCTTGTAGCTTACATAGGTACTGGCTGATTGACTGGAGTTTCAGCTTTTGGTTCAGTTCGAAGGCTTACATCGGCGTTAACCCGCCAGTAAGGTAGCAAACGCCGAGTCAATAGAGAATGCGAGAGAGTCACAGAGGCCATTCCCAGCAGGGTCTAGCGGCTGAGACCACGGCCGTGGATCTCAAGTCGATCTGTCCGTCGCCGGAATGGGGATTCCTCCGCCCAACTACCATCGCCTTATCTCGAGACTGGACGTCAACTTTTTGCGAGAGGAAACGGACAATATGAACAATGGGGCTCTTTCGTCATGTGAAAACCCTGGCCATTCCAGTCAATGCCATCAAGGATCAAATCCACCTAACCATGTATTGCTAATCTCAGCTCGGAAACTTGGTGTGTCATTGGCTGTTCTCTCGATGTTTGCAGACCAGATGAGATCTCAAACGGCATGTGAGATGACGATGTGGGTTAGGTTACGCATTCTTGGACTTCGTACTCCGTGTCATCTCGGAGTACTCGAGAGCGGCATAACTATCATTCCACAGTCGGGCTTAGCACTTAACCTCACATGAAAAGCATCAGCATCAGCATGGACCGGGAGAATGGGAAAAAGGGGAACATCCACGTTGGGTATACTGGATATATAAGTCAACGTCCCAGAGGAAAACATAGCATCTCTTTGACCTCAAGACACAAGCTACTAATCACCGTTTGAGCTCCATTTCCCATCTCACCTCATCACTTATATACTCGTAGACTTCTCGCTCCGAACTTTCTCCAACTCCAACATGGCTCAACCTCAAGTATGGCTCATCACCGGGGCATCTCGAGGTCTTGGTTACGACATGTCCAAATTCGCTCTCGCAGCCGGGCACAAGGTCCTAGCAGTCTACCGAAGCAAGCCATCAGACACCACCAAATGGGATGAGTTAGAAAAACTTGGTGGTATCTGGACACAACTCAATGTGTCCGCAGACGATACCGAGGAAAAAGTCAAGGCCCTCGTTGCCCAGCATGGCAAGATAGATGTTCTGATCAACAATGCCGGCTACGCTCTTTCGAGCAGCATTGAAGACGTCCCGTAAGATTTCTATGATCTGATAACTTCGTAGGGAGATTCTTGACTGAGATGAGGATAGCATGGATGAAGTACAGAATATTTTCAACGCCAATCTCTTCGGTACTATTCGCACCATCAAGGGAGTTCTCCCTTCGATGCGCGAGCAGAAGTCCGGCACCATTGTGAACGTCAGCAGTTCCATTGCGTTCCAAGTCGTGCCAGCTCTGGGTATCTACTCAGCCACGAAGTGGGCTATGGAAGGTTCGTGAATGTCATGCAATGTCTTCATTCGGCGATGTAAAACGTTAACACCTGGCCCTAGCATACACCGAGACGCTTCAGATGGAAGTTGCAGCTTTCGGCATCCGTGTGATGATCGTTGAGCCCGGCGCCACATATACCGAGTTTGCCTCGGAGGCAGGCACAGCGGTCCGCGTGCCATCTTCAAAGCCATACCAGGAAGGCACTGTGCAGCAGACCGCAGACTACGTGGCCTCAGACAACTACTGGGCGACTATGACGCCGTCTTTAGCTGCTGCGGAGCGGATTGTGCAAGCTATTGATGGGACTGGTCATATGGCTGGGAGGCAGATCAAACTCCGCTTGCCTCTTGGTAAGGACACGGGCGCTTCGCTCGTCACAAGGGCTGCTGCGGCGAATGAGCTGGCTGGTCTGGAAGACGTTTGGGGTAGTGTATAAGGTAATGCCAGCGGTTGACCAGCGGTTGATTTGGGTCCTGAATGTAATCATCTCCACTCGATCTCTCTCCTTGTTGTAAGCTAGAATGCATTGGATAAAGGGCACACAATCTCACGCTCAGTTCTTACCAGCATGCTACCTTGCTGATTGATTCTCCTCGAGAGCTCTTAGTCATGACAACAACGAATATTGGACGGCGCAAGGTCGATTCCTGACGGTCGATTACGAGAGCATGGTACTACTCGTAGCGGTACCCCATCCTCAGGCTGGTTACAAATGACCGCCTCCTCCAACCGAGTCCATCAACTAAGCTCATACTTTTATTGTACCCTTTTTGTGCACACTGATTCTTATCACGCGGACAAACGGCGAAGTTGTGATCATGGAAGATTCATTAGTTCTCTCTGGCACACGCCAGGCGAGCGTTGATGACAGATACGTAGACCCCACAGCATAAGCTCTCGTGATACTCGTCAAGAATGCGAATACAAATTCGCCATCAATTGATCTGCGCCTTTTGGACGCCGTGCCTCATGCTAGTCGTCCTGCAATTCCCAATCATACCGTCCATGAGAGAGACCTTTACTCGTCATCGTCGTCATCCTCCTCGGCCTCGGCGCAGGTCTGGGCGATACCTATGCTAGCATTAGAACTTGAGATTTCTTTGGACATAGATATTAATCATAAACCTACGGTCGAGATCACGCTGGCCAGACTGAGAAATTCTGCGGCCACCCTTCTCCTCGTCCTGCTCCAGAACTCCGATCTTCTCCAGAGCCTGCATGATCTTGCGGTCGACAGAGCCAGAGGCGTCGACGTGGTGACTGGGGCGGACTCCGCGGTTCTTGGCGGTTCCGTGGGCCTTACGGAGGCGGCCAACTCCTACAGTCTTGCGGAGGTAGACATGGCGAGCGACCTGATATTATTAGTAAAAAAGCAACATGATTAAATCAGAGTTTTTCCTCATTCGACCTACGGCAGCAGCTCTGACATAGAACCAGTCGGCGTTCTGCGGTGGCAGTTCACGGCTGACACCCGTCTTGACAGTATCAACCCATCTACGCAGGCATTCAAGTTAGTAATTACCTCTTTTGGCAGAGATTTGCTCCTCGCGGTGTCTCGGGAGCTTGCATGGGTTAAATCGCAACACAACTTGGAAGAAAATGAATCCAAAATTACCCTGGAACAGGCAGCTTGCCCTGGCGCTTGAGGAAAGAGCTGTACGTCTCAATGAACTGCTGCGCCTGTTCAACACCTATGTGAGCATGATATTCCGTCTTCAAAAGCCTTGCGGCTCTCTCGCGCCTGCTCCTTTATTGATGCTCAAGAAGGTGGGTGTCTTGTCTCCGAAGCTGAAGTCTGACCAGCGCGGGAGAGCCTAGCAAGGTGCGGTAGGGGGGGAGGTATTTACAGGCACATCGCGAACCGACACGCCTCCAGTCATCTTGGCGGTGTTGATGCGTGGATTGGGATTGTCGGTTGGGGTGGTGGTGAAGGAGAACCGCGGGTGAGTTGTCGGTTGGTCGGGCGTGGTCGCAGGCTGCGGGCTATCACGAAGTTGAGAGAAGGGCCGTTCAAAGATTTTGTGATTTACCACCGGCAGAGAAGTGGGGTTGGCTGGCGCTGTGTGCTGTGTGGCTGCGAAATCTTGGCGCTCCAGCTGCAGGTGGGTCCGATAGGGCTCGCTTGCCCCAGTGTACTATACCTAGGTAGTCCATTGATTCTTCCGTTATCCATAGATACCGGAGAGTCCATCTTATCGTCACTTCCACCCTCTTATCGCTGGCTGACGGGGTTTGGGTATCCGTCATATTCCTGCCAGGTTGACCACACAAGAAAAGAGTTGGCCTGAATTGAACTTGATGATCAGAGTATGTACCATTCATGCGAGCTCGTTACAGCCTTGCAGTATCATCTTTGCCCACACAAGTGCGTTGAACTGTCTATCTTCATGATCGCCGTTGATTCGTTCTTCCATTATTTTGTCAAAAGGATCGCCACGAATGTTCTGAGGTCTCCAAATGGCTCTGACTTGCAACAAGTTGTTATTATCGAGTCTCCCTGTCAATGAAAGTCTCTGTTCTAAACCATTGCTGAGTACACTGTCCATATTCTTTATAGCCTCATACAACATGAACTAGGTCCCTACGTTGAGATGGCTGCTTAGATCGCATATGAACTACCTACAATTACGAGCACGCCTATTCACATACCAACCTCATATATGATGACAAAGAGCAACTGTAAATTGAACCAATTATGCCAGCCATGTTTTAAAGGATGCCGGATGCCAGAGCATTTAGCAGTTTCCCGACCTTCCGGATCTGGTGTATTCACTCCCTTTGCCACTTCTCTGCAGGATGCTGCCATCGCGGGATGTGTTTAATCTCTTACCGTTATTGCGCCGAGTTGCAGTCGCAGACATAGTGAGCCTACCACGTACATGCAGTTGCTCCATTCAACTCCACCAATATATTAGTCTGCCGACTGAGCAGTCGAATGCCCTTTCGCCGCATCGAAGCAATCTCATCCTCGCTCTCCAAAGCAACAGGCTGTAGGTTGGACGTCTATTGGCACATCGTCTCCCCCACGACATCTTTCCTCGTCTTGCGCTGCACTGCATGCGATATGGGAGATGGGCACGGCAGTTCGGTTTTCGGCTGGCGCGTGTCATAGATTCACTCTCGACGGCTTCACTCATGCGAGTCATTGGCGCCTGCGCCGGTATGGCATCAAGCGATGCTGTCGGCACATGCGAGTAGGGGATGCATAGAAGCCTATCGGAACAGTTTGATTGGGAAGCTCGACAACACTTCCAGAAACCCTGCATCGCCTGACAAGTCGACGAATCTTGTTCGTTGTTTTACTCCTTACGACAGTGCCGAGACAGTCGAGGCAGTAAACGCGGACACGGCAATGGCTTGCCAAGATCTAGCCAAGCTTCAGCCAAGAGATGCTCCCATGTCGCCCGTAGGCAATCAACGGCTGATCGCGGTTGCTTTGGTAATTGACCTACCGCTTTGGCTTAAGGTTAACTACTCGATATCAGTTAAGTGATCAGCGTAGGCATACATGCCAAGGCATCCCCAATATGAAGAGTCGTATTGATGGCAAGAAAAGGTAGGTACATGTGACTCTATGAATGCTTGGACCGCCGGTGATACAATATTGTGTGCTTGATGGAAGGTTGTTATCAGATACTACCCATAGTATGTCTGGGCGGAGAGCACTAGAGTTGTCTCGGTTGTTTATAAAAGCGCGGTCTGCCCTTCGACCTTTCGCGATTCAGTAGCGAGCAGTCAACCCGAGAACCTCACTCTTTGGTTTCTGTTGATCTCCGTCCAAGATGAAGAGTGCTGTACAGTTTGCCGCTCTGGCGAGCCTCTCATGGCTGGCAACAGCTAAGGAGATGCCTCCTAACGAAGAGCTGGCCAAGTCCGTTTACGACTCTGGTCTTAGACACGAGGAGATCATGAGCCATAAAATGGTACTTCTTTCCGAACCAAAGCGATCATTGTTATTCATTGCTGATGTTCCTACAGTCTTTCTGGGCCAGCCGAAGAGAACAAGGGTTGTTTGACTCTACACAACACAAGAGCATGGCAGCCGACGTAGACGTCGTCCCTTGCACTGACGGCCTTGCCGAATTGGTTGCCGGCGACCCATTGTATACCGTAAGTCTCGAACACGTCTGCTCCGTGAGCCAGTTAGAGGGTACTGAAATACTGATATGCCTACTCTAGTTCAACTGCAGCGGACTGGACTTGTACGATTTCCAATCCCATGCTGACCTTGGCTCTCCTACTGGCGAGGGTGCCGGATCATGGGGCTGGTACGTTTTCCTAGTCTTTCAAATTTCCCATACCCATTCACAGCGAACCTCCTGTCGAGCTACCTTATTTTCCAAACGCCCCTAGAAGAATCACCGCAGGTGGGAGTTTCACCACTAACAGCAACGGCAAACAGGACCAGCGAAGACGGTCGTGAGTTCGCAGCAATTGCCCAGTCTGACGGTGCGGCTTTCGTTGAGATTAGCGAGGCTGGTAAGATGATCTATCTTGGTCGTCTGCCACAATATAGCGCTGCTCAGCCTTCGCTGTGGCGTGAGATCAAGGGTATCAGAAGTTTGATTGTCATCGGAAGCGAGGCCACAAACCATGGTATTCAGGTCTTCGATATGACGAAGCTGCTCGATATCGATCCCTCGTCGCCCGTGACTTTCACCGATGCTGATGCCTACCACTTCGCCGATCTCCCTACTGGTCGTTCTCATACCGTGCAGACCAACGAGGAAAAGAATTACGCTGTCGCTTCTGGAGCTCAGCCCCGAACCGACAAGTGCGCGTCTGGTCTCATCTTTATCGATCTGGATGATCTTGAGAATCTCACTTCTCCTGGTTGTGCTGCCGCTGACGGATATGTGCACGATGCTCAGTGCGTTGTCTACCGCGGTCCCGATGAGAAATACAACGGCACAGACATCTGCTACGGTTACAACGAGGATACGTTGACCATTTACAACGTCACTGACAAAGCCGCCGCAACTGTCATCTCCCGTACTTCGTACGAAGGAGCTGCCTACACTCACCAAGGCTGGTTGCTCGACACTGAGTGGCAGCAATTCCTTGTGCTCGACGACGAGTACGACGAGTACGACAAGGTTGGGCCTGGAGCTAAGGGCTACCCCATCACCTACATCTGGGATATCAGCTCCCTTGAGGCTCCCAAGCAAACCGGATACTATAGCGCCAAGGTCAAGGGCATTGACCACAATCAGTTCATCAACGGTGATTTTGCCTACCAGAGCAACTACGGTGGCGGTCTCCACATCTTGGACATCTCCTCCATCCCCAGTGATCCTACTGGTGCCGGCGTCTTCGAGGTTGCTCACTTCGACATCTACCCTGAGGACGACGATGACGAAGGTGGTGGTGAGATCGATTTCGTTGGAACATGGAGTCATTATCGTCAGTATTCTCTGCCTTTTCTAGAAGTTCTCGGGGGTCACTTTATTTGTTATGGAGCAAGTGCTCTAAAGACATTATTCACGACCCCTGAAACATTAACGAACACGCCTTAGAGAGTGATTACTGACTCAGGCTGCTGTAGCGTACTTCAAGAGCGGCTACATTCTCATCAATACGATCGAGCGTGGTGCTTACATTGTCAAGCGCTCGTAGAGACTTTCAAGGCTACTCAACAGAGCACAAGGATATCAAAGTAGCCTCTACTGAATATGAATGGGCTGTGCGCCACATTAGTTTTTGATACAATTGGTCTATCGTAACACCTGCTCCCTCTATGATGGGTATGATATAAGGAAATATGAAATGCCAGAAAGGTCCTCGGTCTTAGTCACTACTTGGACTTTTTAGGTAATAGGTAATCTCCGCCGCGCCAAGCTTTGTAGACTCCATAGAGGCCCTGGAAAGGCCATGTGTGATGTAACACATTCGGCAACCTCGAATGAATCTTCGCTGAACTCTTTGCATTTTCATCGACCTTGACTTTGTCGTATACGCTAGGCAAATGGGCAGCGTGGTACTTATCGCGAACTCTATCGTAAGCAGGGCGGTCATAGTTTTGCCAAAACTCATCCTCCGTGTAGAAGCTTTGGGCATACAGGGTTTTGTTGCCACGGAGTTCATGGACTTTGTGCTCAATCATGCGGTTCAGCTGCTTCAGCTGCTCGTAGGACGAGGGGCCTGGCCCCCAAACGCCAAAGTTAAGCATGACTTCTGGTGTTTTGCTTGGTTCGGCGAAATGAGCATGTAGACCATGCGCGGCATCGGGAGTGTAGCGCCGTACCCGAATTGGGCATAGCCATAGAGGATATATGTTGAGCTCCTCGTGTAGCCATTGGTAAAAAACTTCGACGGAATCGAAAGGTATGCCGACATCTTGTATGATGTATGAATCGCTAAGGCCGGATTTGTGTAATGCGTGATACATGACACGGGCATGCATGAAGGTATCTAGCGCATATCTTGTGAATCGGTTGAACGGGGCACAAAAGTAACGATAGGCATAGCGCGCGACCCAAAAGCCGCCTCTGTCCCAGCGAAAGAGATAATCGACAAGTGGAACATAATCTACGACAGGCTCTGATGCTTTCATGACTCTTTTCTGGACGTCCAGATAGAACCATGGGTCAGAGCTGCCCAGATAGCGTCGTGGTTTGCTTCCCGTTGGCAGAGCATCCGTGAGACGGCCAGCACAAACAACTGCTTCACGAGGCGAGAAAACGATTCCGTCCACATATTCTACAGAATCATCTGCGACTACCTCTTGGAGCTTCTCAGATGTTTCTTTGAAACTCCGCAGAGGGTAGTGCGTCAGTTGCACGTAGCGTGTCGCATCTTGGAGCTGAACCTCTAACGATGTGACGATACCGATAGTGCCGAAAGCAGAGGCAGCACCCCAGAATAGGTCGCAATTGTCCGTCTTGGAGGCGTGCATGACGTCTCCATTTGCCAACACAATCTCGATCGAATTGACCGTTGAGTCGAATGGACCATGTCGGCCAGAACTGCTCTCCCCGGCGCTTCCCGAGAAACCTCCACCAACCGTAATACCAGGGAACTCCATCACGACAAGCGGAACTAGCGACACTTTGAGAGCTGCCTCGGCCAGTTTGTCCATGGAGACATTCGGCTCAACTAGGGCGGTTTTTCTGGATGTGTCTATGGACAGAACATTGTCAAGCTGGCTCGTATCGACAATCTGGTCGCGCCGGACAGCCCGGGTGGTGTTTGTGGACCCATGATAGACTCGGAATGGTTCTTTCCGGGCGTAGAAGTCTTGGAGTTGCTTCGATATGACTGAGACAGCTTCTTTATGAGCTTCCATGACGTCCGCATCTCATTAATGGTGTCATGCTTCAAGTTTGTTGATGAGGAATTGAGTAAATGTGAGATTGATGATAAGGTGGGTCTCATCCTGTATGGCGGACATCTGATTAGAAATACTTAGGTAGAAAGTGCCAACAAGATGCTGACGACTGCCGATTGTGCAACTCAGTGAGTAACTAATTACCCATAGACTAAGGTCCCAACCATCACCAGAATACGCAAATATGCAACGCAAGGGATCCCTGATGCTGAATTACTAGGTTGCTGATACATTCTTTGGATGTTGCGTTTGTGTAAGGACAGGGCAAAAGCTGACAGACTACATCTATGAAACGTCAAACTTGACTAAAGGAATACAAAGCGCCAAGTTATGATGCCTTTCATTATAAGTAGAGCCTTCGCAACCCATAACCATGATGCTGACGACTCTAGGTACGTCCATGGTATCTTGGCTGTAACCTTTCGGTATTTATTTCCCTGCACGCATCCGCGCGGCGCCGGTAGATGTACATCTTCGTTTAGAACCGCTTCCGGGACTGCCGGCGGCTTGTTACCCGTCATGACGATCATGCGACATTAGTGTAGCCAAAACATTCGCCCAGGATCACGAGATACTCGCCTGCGAAACGAGATACTCGTCTGTACGCAGTCTTGGCCCTTTTGTTGACTGCGTTACTACTGTTTCCGAACAATCAGCGAACTGCCCCAAGTCCTGGGCCGAGAGACACCCCTGCTCTGCAGATAACAACCCCGGCAGTAATGTTGCAGTTACAGAGGATCTGTGATACGATAGCGAAGCTCAGCGACTGAAAATGGACAGATTACCATTTTGGAGTGTTCACCAAGCTCTTCTTCCGGTATCCTCTGATACTGACCGTGACGAATCATCCACGTCGATGTCGACGCAACAAGTGAGGCAATAGACACGACTTTCGTACGCCGTTGTGATATCGTCAGAGCCCTCGCGATAACAACAACAATGACCCTGCTTTCGACCTATTCAGCTGAGCAGGGACGCAGGGAACTACATCGCAGATGCGTCGGCTTGTGGTCCGAGGCTTTCCCATGTGTGATCGATAAGTACCATGATGAATTCAGGAAGTGGCTTGTTTATGCGCGATCAGCCCGCCGCAGTGTCCGGAGAATTGGTGTATCAACGTAGAAGAGACCCTGGCCTGGAACTCTTCGGAATCGTTTCGTATACCGGTACACGTGTGTCCTAATGTCAATCTCGGACACATACACAACTGGCCTCCGTTCAGTCAGGGTTCAGATCATCCACCAACTGCGGAGATGCAACGGCATCTCGGTAGGTTTGACGGTGACATAGCGAACGCCTATGTTACCTCAGTATCATATAATACCTCGACAGGTTACGATCCTCTCCCCTTGTAGAGATAACGGTCCTTGAGATCACGAACGCAACCTCACCGTATGCAGGTACCATACTTGATGCAAGCAGGTCCCTGGTCTTTTCCATCATGATAAGACTGCCGTGGAACTCGTCAGCTTCACGTTGATGACGGTGCATCTGGAAACTTTCCATCTCAAGTACGTGGCAGTATTCGGTAGATACCTAAGTAGGATAGAGGCGAGGTAGGAATGGATCATGGTTTCGCTAGGTTTGATGAGATGACACTGTCTAGGTGGGCAAGCACGTAGCTGGATCAAAAAGCTATATAATGCCTCTCTAATAGGCTTCGGTAGTGAGACGGAAATCCTTCCCTTGCCCATCCAAGCCCCCTCGGCGAGAGTCAAGATGTCTTCTTTCCAGTCTGCCATAGCACATGACAGCTCAGCAAGATGCTTAGCGGACTCCTTGAAGCCCAGTCCCAAGGATGCACTGCACTATCCCAGTCACAGGGCGGCAATGTCTTTTCGAATGCTTCATGATTTCGTTCAGACGTTCAATATTCCCATTACAAGTCGAGGGCCACTTTCGAAACCCATCGTTGCCATCGTTCTACCAAACGGACCACTACTGGCGGCTACTATCATTGCTGTTGCCAATGTCTATGTTGCCGCCCCAATCAATACCGCTGCAGGGCCGGATCAAGTGAAAAGCGATCTACACCTCTCAGGAGCAACGGCAATCGTGAGTTGCGAAATAGAAGCTTCTCGGCTAGGACTGGATCGAATAGGGCTTGACTTGTTCTTCGTCGAGGAGGATGAGCATGCAGGTGTTCGACTCAATCTGCCGCCACAATCTCTACGGCTAATCCCAAATGGTGCTCAAGACATCGCATTGGTTCTATTCACTAGTGGAACAAGTGGCAAGCGGAAAGTGGTCCCAATAACCGTCGAATCACTACATCATGGTGTCCAGCTTGTCATTGAATCCTGGAACTTGACAGAAGAGGATACATGCTTGAACATGATGCCTTTGTTTCATGTGTAAGTTCTCAATACAAGATACCGCTGCCAGTCTTCTAATTATAAGCATAGTGGTGGAATAGTTCGAAACTTATTCGCTCCGTTGTTCTCGGGAGGATCTACAATTTGTTGTCCGAATTTTGATCCGAACCTTTTCTGGGATCTAGTTGAAGATGTCAATCCTACTTGGTACTATGCGTCACCAACAATGCACTCGATGATACTTGAAGAAGGGAAGAGCCGAAGCACTGTATTACAAAAGTCAAAAATTCGCCTTGTGTGCAATGCGGCCGGCTCACTTCTTCCAACGCTAGCGGAGCAACTGAGAGACACGTTTCAGTCGACGGTGTTACCAAGCTACGGAATGACGGAGTGCATGCCTATCAGCACTCCTCCAATTCCGTATGATCTCAGCCGGCCAGGGACTTCCGGAGTGGCTACAGGTCCCGATCTGGCGATTTTAGATGCCTCCGGCAATGAACTGCCAGCTCTGAGCACCGGCCGTATTTGTCTCCGAGGTAGCCCGGTCTTCCAAGGTTACCTGAAGCCTGATGGTACCACAGATCGATCGATATTTGACTCGAAAGGATGGTTCGATACAGGAGATATTGGGTATCTGGATAAGGATCAATATCTCTTCATCACTGGTCGCAGCAAAGAGGTCATCAATCGTGGAGGTGAACTCATTTCGCCGTTCGAAGTAGAAAATGCGATCATAGTCGCAGCTTCTCAAAAGGCGTCGCCGACGTTTGAGAGGATCTCACAGGCTCTGGCGTTCTCTGTCCGCCATGAAACACTGCAAGAAGTTGTTGGAGTAGCACTAGTGACACCGCTGGGGAAACCGAGAGTTGGATTGCAAGCCTTGCGCGAATCCATCCGAGCAACATTACAGCAAGCCAAATGGCCTGTTCTGATCGTTTACATGAACGATTTACCAAAAAGAAACAACAAACTTTTGCGAATAGGACTTGCCGAACGACTCGGTTTGCCATGCATGAACGATGCCATGCCTTATTCTGAAAGGCATTGCTCTGCCCAATGCCCGCCGACAGATGCGGACTTGACGGTTATTATTTCGTCAAGGCCGTGTGTTGTGACTGCTAATGACTGTCAACAGCAGATTAACCATGTTTTACCGCCTTATCTTGAGGTCTATGTTGAAGCCAACACGCAAACTAATCATCTGACAGCAGTATTGGCTCCAAAAACCTCCGAATGTGAGGCTCCAAATGAAGATGCAGCGGAACTATTCAAATCTTCTTTGACCCAGAAAGTACATGGGTATCTCCTTCCCCAAACCGTGACGTTCATTCAAAGGCCATTCCCTCGAGACCGATCCGGGAGCTTGGACCTTGATGAGCTTTCGAAATTGCTGCAAATGCAACGTTCAAACCCGCCGACCGACGATTCTATGGCTGGAAAACTCGTACAGATGTTTGCAGTTGTTCTTCAGCTTGACGCCAGTGATGTCTCGTCTCGCAAGGACTTCTTTGCCCTTGGGGGTGACTCGCTACGCGCTGGCAAGCTTCTCTCGATGATACGCTCAGAATTTTCAGTCCGGATACCAATTGATTTCATTTTCAGAAAAGGCTCTATTGAAAACTTGGCTGGCTACATAAAGGACAGAACCACAAAGCAGGACGACAGCAGTTCGGGGTCGGACATTCCATCTTCTTCGGAGTCGGCCAAAATGTACAGTTCTACGAACCCTATTCTATTGCTACTTCAGCTTCTCCCGATAATGGTTTTCTATCCCTTTCGGCGGGCTCTCACGTGGACTTTCTTCATCTATGCGCTGGTGTACTCGAATCGCCTTCCGACCAGTCTATCCTTACCCGGTCGACTGCTAAACGTAGTCCTCAGCATATTTTTCGCGAGAGTGGCTTCACGTGTTGTTCTACCTTTGGTCGGCATCATTGCCAAGTGGCTTATTATCGGTCGCATCACAGAAGGGCTGTATCCTATGTGGGGTCCATATCACACTCGATGGTGGTTGACGCAGAAGATCGTTATGATATGCGGCAAAGGTGTCTTCGGTCTAAGTGAATCGTCAAAGACCTGGTACTATCGACTCTTGGGTGCTCGAATTGGCTCTGGTGTCACGATTAAGGGTGCGCAATTAGGCGAATGGGACCTTCTCGACATCAGTGACAACGTCACTCTTGACGGTTGTATCGTGCGACCTATGGCTGGCGAACACAACACCACGATGTATTTGGGGAGAATCACAATTGGAAAAGACTCGTCTGTAGGCATTGGTTCCGTCGTTGCGGCCGGTAGTTCTATCCCGAACAACACGTGCATTGGGCCGCGATCATGTTCTGTAAGCAATCTCTGGAGTTATTTTCTGGCCGCTCAGAATTGTTTTTTTTTAAGATGTTCTCCAGAACAAGTGGTCACAAGACCTGATAAAACACGCCAGAAGGGCAATTACTAACTCAAATTGTTGCAGTGGGAATATCAAGATGCTGCACAGTCGAACCGCGATTTATCCAACACAAAGGCACCAAAACCTCACTGGGCTCTCTTAGTGTTCGTTTCGGCGCCGATTTGCGCTGTTTCCCGCTTGGTATTTAACGCACCGTGGCTAGGAGGCCTTGTAGGACTCGTGCAGCCTGAGGCTTTGCCACGACGCAGTGCCTTGATCACCATTCTCAACTGGTTCGCTGAAGGTGAAAGAATAGCATGGTATTATCTCGCTCGTACTCTGCGTACCTTCTTCGGTCCAATTGTGCTATTTTGTTTCGGATACGTTGTCAGACAACTCCTCTTGTGTGCCTTCGGAGCTCTCCGCCCATCCGAATCGAAGAAACGACGGATTGTCGATACGTGGAGGATGGATCTCATGAAATCATTAATCCCTAACTCACTATTCCATGAGCTAACAGGTCTCTGGGGCCACCATTACGAAGCGACTAGCATTGCAATAAGACTGCTCGGGGGTAAAGTCGGTCGTCGTGTATATTGGCCTGGAACTGGTATGTAACCTTCATCCTAACCCATGCTAGTTACCAGACAAGGCCTCTCTTCTGCAATGAGCCTGTTTCACTTTTGCTCGACGATTCGGGCATAGAATTTCTTCTAGTCACAAAAGGTTACAGTTGCTAACGTCATGTCCCAAGGTCCAAGCATTACACAATACGAAATGTTGGACGTCGGTAATGATGTTGTGTTCGGATCACGCAGTCATTTGATAACCTCAGACGGTACTGGATCTGTATGTACTCTTATTTCTGGATCCCCTTCTTCACCAATGCAGCGGAGGTTTGGCGTATTCTTTCCACAGATGGAAACTTCGCTGTATCTCATGTCGACACATAGTCTTATAGCATGCTAAATGCCCTTTAGGAACCTATTATCATCAAAGACGGTGCCATGATAGCAGACCGTGTGGTTGCGCTTCCGGGTGTGACTATAGGTGCACGAGCAACCTTAGGTAGTGGATGTCTCACACAGAGGAACAAAACCTACGAGAGCCAGGGCGTTTACGTAGGCTCGAAGGCCGGCGATTCCATCTTCCTCGGTGTCCGCCAGCAAACTGAGACAGATCGGTATGACTTGCTAACCAACAAACACGATGCTGACAAGCCGGTCCATCTAAAGGAAGTCGAGCTGTCCGTTAACGAAAAGTCAT
The DNA here is from genome assembly GCA_022432385.1 of Xylariaceae sp. FL1272. Classification (NCBI taxonomy): domain Eukaryota; kingdom Fungi; phylum Ascomycota; class Sordariomycetes; order Xylariales; family Xylariaceae; species Xylariaceae sp. FL1272. Next base: position 69,079 of record JAJJXC010000059.1, read on the forward strand.
CAAGTTCGCCGACAGTCTCCGTGTTCACGCAGTCTACAAAAGATCTTGAATCAGGCTATGATCTCACGCCTGTTGATTCGAACCACTCGCAGACCAATGGAAAGGACACTTCCGAAGCTGGATTGAATGCAGATGAATACATGTCACCGTTTGGCAGAGCTTTCTATGAGCACAAAGCCCCATACTTCGTCTGGCGACAATGGATGATATTCCTTTACTCGTCGTTCACTGTTGTCTTTACCGATGTCTATTGGAGCGCTGCTTCTATCTCATCGATCCAGATCGTAGCGATCGTGTTTACGAAGATCAGGTGGCTCGGAAACGGTCACTGGTCTGACCCATTCTGTCTCTTTGCCCTCTGCACTGCTCTACTTTCCTTCTTCGTCACTGCTCAGAGCATCGTCGCCCTTTCGATTGTTATTACCGCGAAGTGGTCGCTTCTGGGACGTAGACAACCCGGCAATTTCGATTGGGACAAGAGCAGTTACTGCCAGCGTTGGCAGCTCTTCCTGGCCATTGAACGAATAAGACGGCGGTGCTTCGCTGGACATGGCATTCTGAGCATGCTTACTGGTACGGCATATATGTCTATGTGGTATGTATCGCCCGTGCCATGGCTCCTTTGCGTTATTCCCGAAGATTCACTGCATATAAAAGCTAACATTAAGAACTAGTATGTAATACTTCATTGCTAATACCAACACATCGACAGCACACAGTATTGAAGAGAATGAGCATAGAAGTAATAATACTGACTCTTTCATGCGGTAGACTTCCGAGCCCTGGGCGCTACGATCGGAAAAGACTGCGCTTTATTCGTCAGTGGACAACCGAGTTTGCTCTTCACGGAACCAGATCTATTAGAGATTGGTGATCGAACCGTCGTTGATGATGCTAGTCTAGTCGGCCACATCAATACTCGCGGCAAGTTTGACTTGAATCGTCTACGCGTGGGAAATCGATGTGTACTTCGGACAAACAGTCGGTTACTGAGTGAGTTAGGATTCGAATTTTCTGTCCATCTTCAGAAACAAAACACAAGGACCTCATCCAACCTTTGGATTCTTAAGCCCTCGCTTTGCCTCAAAACATGTCTCGATACACGACTAATCGATCGATGCCAGGTGGCGCAACCATGGAGGATGATTCTTGTCTTCTGGAAAATACCCTGATCATGGCAGGCGACGTGGTCGAGGCAGGAGATACGATGCAAGGTTGGCCGGCAAGTGCCACGGACCAACGGACTCGACGACCATGAAAGATTCCAGTTGGTTTAAGTTTCTGCCTTAATGAAGAATTGGTTGGCTCTCTACTGTGTCGATCCTCACATACTTATACGAGACAAAACCACAACACTTGGGACATCGACGATCGCAACACGTTTCGAATTTGGCTTCATGGACATAATTAGTTTCTTTTCTGCCGATTATTCCTGATCATACGGCAAAGCACACTTATAGAGTTTACGATTCATTGGTGGATGGCCAGTCGTTACCTTCGTTGATCATTCAAGACCTACCATGTCGGTAGTTCCTAAATTCTGGTTCCATTCTTCTCAATTGATACTTTATAGTACTAGAATTGATACCTTTTCTTGTTTTCGTTCGATGCAAATTTGCACAACCCCATCCCATTGTATTTGCGGCTAATTTTGGTGAAAACATCTTACCGCGACTATGGGACATCCTGACACTCGGCAACACCCTGTACTTACCTCCATACCTCCAGCCCTCATATCTCATCACCTACGCAGACTTTTATTTCTTTTATTCCTTACAAGTTCTAGCCTCTGGACCGCTGCCAGTGTGCACTTGTACACATTCTCGAGTTCGTTTCGAATAATCAGCCTGATCCCATTCTCTTACTAGCCGGACTATTGGTACCTCATCGTAGGAATCTGATTGTAAGCAACGGACGCTGCAACTGAGCAACAGATTATTGATGGGTAGAGATAACACAACTAACTCCCTAAACACGCTGACCAGCGATGACAAAAGCCATCGTTGTTCGGCTCTATTCTTGACGTCGCCAAGATCGCGTGCGGTTTCTAAGATCCTGTCTGGTGCCCACGTATCTCAACACGACAGAGATTCAGTCCAAGGCCAATTGTGAGCCCAGTCGATGATGTGCGAGGCCACAATGATGTAAGCTTTACGGTCAACTACGTAATCGATCTTGATTGTAATATACTTCATTATATTAGAATATCCATAATATCCAACGATGTCAGCAGATGATTCCATTATCTATCATGGGTGCATGTCTGAAGTCATTGCTGATCGTCATACAACAGGTAGTTTGAACAAGTGTGGTGGCATCACACATCAACTGATTGAAGGAGACATTTGACTATGTGTGGTGATTTAGTCCTGTAGTTTCACATAGACTATCCGAGGCTGTCTCCGTCTTAGTTGCACTTATGCCCAACTCAGGCGTCGAGACTCTGAGCATTGCACATAATTCACCAGCGGCAAATTCTACTCGGTTCAGGTGTAGAATTCGAAAACGGAGGAATACTCAAACCACTCATTCGCCCCTAGAAATGAGGGTCATCACAGAGTTGGCGAAGAGGTCGATCTTTTTACAGTATAAGATTATAGTAACAAGACGATCCATGTCCAACTGGAAATGATCATGTCGCATTGGAGTGGCGAGAGACATAATTGAACCACATTCAATGTTCTCGGAAAAGCTATTCTGTCTATTTTCTGCTGAATGAAAGCCTCTAACCCAAGGTTGATGCCCTGTTTTTGACCGACACACGTGCCCAAAGATATGGCGTTTTCTGATACACACTATATCTCGACCCTCGACTTATATCATTCAAATAAACTACCTAGAGATGCATCAAAAATACCTGACTTGGGAATTGTGTCTTGATTGTGCTCTGAGTAAAGAAAGAGGTTCAAGTCTCTCTCGGAAGTCGGATACAGACGCACAAGACCCAGACAAGGCATACGTTACATAGCAAACAAATGAATCAGCAGTGAATGTCATACGACATAGTCACACCTCTCATCCTAGAGCGAACTATTCCGCCCCTGTGCCCTTAGGTTTTAGGACCCTATCCCACCTGAATATTCTGCACCTTCTGCTAGCATTTGAAGTGCTATCTGGCTGTAACAGTTTCGCCTATGAACGTTGGTCTACCGCAGCATGAACACCATTCTAAAAAACATACATCTCATAGGCGTCATACACACAAAATCGTGGAGTACGGTATACAGCAGACTCGGATTTTTGCATAACGAAACACAACTTCTTGCGCGCGTTTCCGGCGTAACACGGAGGAGTCGTGTAGAAATCACACCGCCGTCACGGGCCTGATCGCCCATTGACGACAGATCGAGTGACAATCTCGAGTTACACGGGATGGGGAAACTTCCGGTTCTCGTGACCAGACAACACCGAGATATCCCATCTCGGCGCCGCGAGCGAACAGCGAATAGAGCAAGCCATCATATGATAGGTTATTGGCCAATGCGGTATTGCATATGACGTGACACATATGCGAAAACTCAGATGAAGTTACCCACGGCAACAGTCAACGGCTTAGCTACGACGCCTGCATGAATATTGGATAAAAAACATCGGACGCATCATGTGCTGCAGAAACGCGTGTCGTGAGCTTGCCCAAGCTCTCGACATCGGCCTTGGCTAGTGGCACCGCATTGCACTTAGTTTACCATCTCGGAGTGAAGTCGATGGGTCTTTCTCGGAACCAGATTGACTCGAGAATGGCGGTCAACAGGCTTTCGATGCGGTGCTTGGTGCAAACTCTGAGGATGTGAAAGAAGACGGATGCGGGGCGAAGGTGGCTGCAGACGTGTTTTGGATAGAAACCGCCATCTTGAATCGAGACCCTCAACGGTGGCAACGAAACATTAGAGATTTGAAACATCCTTTCAGTTAATCTAATATTGCCTGGGATATGTTCAATTATCCGGTATATAGTGAGTTCATCCGGCTGCTGTGTATACATGTACCTGGGTAACGAGCCACTGAGATTGTGTACGCTGTCCCGATATGAGCATCTTATAAGCGAGCAGCCATGTTACTGAGGGTTGTGACACATTTCATTCGCTTCGATCAGTACAGTCCATCAGCTGGCATATCTAGAGTCCCTTGACACTCAAGGATATGCAAGTTTTTCCAACGTGTAAGCTGGCTGAGACATGCATCATAATGGCTTGACCGTTGGGGTACCAGACGCAAGCCACTAGACGATGGACCCGTGTTAATCAATATGAAGTCGCGCAGAAACAGCCTTTGGATGCAGCCTGTCATCTAGAAGTTTCCCAGATGCCAAAGGCTACAAGAATCGAAATCATGCAAAGGGTGCTGTGAATGTGCCACAGCCTCGTTTGCTCGCACACCTTTCATGTGACAATCCACAATCATGACACAGTAACATTGACTTAGCCAGCATGTGAATGAGTCCAATGCCTCATACTTGGCATCATAGCCAGATCAACCCTTCCTCAATACCTGCAGGGCTCGCAGAGCGTTTCAATGACGCTTCTGGAATATGCTCGGTAACATAGATAAGGTATGATTAGTGTAGGTTTTGAAACGTGTGACGAGCTGGCAGCAGGTGAGGTGGCCCAACGCTGCGTAGGACACCAACAACGCATGGTCATCGACCGATCTATTGGGGGTCATTTAGTGCTATTCATAGTCAACTTACTGTACGAAAGCTTTGTTCCAATCTTCCTTGGTCCGGTTACTCTCGATGTCTTCTATCTTCTCCTTCGCACTTTGTCAGGGAATTAGGTCTCAGGTCAAAAGCGGGGATGCTTTGTAGGGGCCGCTCAACTCAGAAATGTCGTCGTGTAGGTAATGTTGCGAACTGTATTCTCCTAGCTCATGGCCGTTCACCTATTTCCCTCAGACTAAATGGATGATGTCAGAGAGTGTGGCAATCTGTAAACACAGGTAATGCGGTTCGCTGTTTGTCCCTCGGCATGGGGTTTGTTCTGGAAGAAAGGTACGAGTGGAGGACTTCTCCGGACCGAGTGGAAAACAAGGGACCTAAACCGTTCGTCGGGGTTCTTGATTAAGCTCAAAATCGATCTAGATCCCTCTGTCCATCAAACGCTCCTCGCCATGGAGGGCACTATCGCGCAGCAATGATCTTTTACCAGAGCGTCGGAGCCGCTCCTCGCGCGTCATTGCCAAGTATGACGAGTGTAGTCGTAGCACTTCCAATTGCACCAAACTGACTCGAGAACCCCTCTTTAAGACGACACAGAGATCGGACAGAGTCTGGACATGGTGGGGATCATCTGAGATAGACGCGTTTCTGAGATGCAAGGTCCGAGATTGTCGCCGGGAATGCCTTGCTCGGTCTAAAGTCAAAAGATCTAAATCCTCATTCCAGTTCATCCATTGTTATGTCGTTTGTTGTCGACTTCCCTCAGGCTCATCCTTCGATCTTCGTTTGACGGAAGATATGTAGAACAGGTTTACAATGGATATTGGGTTCAGCATTGCGGCCGATACTCTCCGTTAAGAGACGCGAGACTAATTTGAGAGGTGACATTGTGACCCGTCAGTTGAATCAACAGTCTTGTTCAAATTAGGGGTTGATCCTCGAGGAGATACGCGATAAGTGGAAGAGCCGGAGACAGGCACATGCCATATGTAAATTGTTTAAACAAACGCGTCCATCGACGACTTACATATTGAGTTCTGTACATACTTCACACGGTATTTCAACCCGCAATATCTGAAGATCGGCCAGCTACCAAATGGTTAATTGCCCTGTAGATCAAATTTATGCGGGCACAAAATGTGGCATGTACAGTACGTGCCGCGCAAGTACGTGGGCGTAGATCAGCACAATAATAAGCCTTAATATTACCTGGTAATCCCTTGTTCCATACAGGACAGCGCACGATTGGGACGATATCAAAATTCAAGATTATGGATTTACGAGGCCGTTTCTCCTGCAGCATCATCTGGCAGTTTAAGGCTCGAACAACAAACTACCCACGCCTGGTGGATAATATTGTCAGAGCATAAACCGTCTGAAAAAAAGGAGGAGAGTATATGTCATCGTAGAATTGCTTGTAGCTGGTGTTGAGATAATCTAACAATGTGGGCGATACTCCGGACACCGTTTGATAAAGCAGGGGCCATTTCAATTTGACGCGACGGTGGCCCCAACGTCAACCACGGTCTAAATTGCACAACAGCTAGTTACATACATATATGGTATGTAACGAAGGCGATCAGATCCTTTGTTTTCGTATTCATCGATGTTAACGTCTCTGAATGCGATGTAAGCACATAACCAACCCATCATGCGTCATCATCAGTATTTTGAAGCTCACTGTGCTCATCTTAATGCAGATATGGGAATGGGGCACCTTAATTTGATATCATGACTTAACTTCGTATACTGGGATGCCGTATTGACCAAATACGCTGCTGCTTGTTAGCAAATATATGTACATATATCGTGACATTCTAGAACAAGACAAGATTGAAGACCAGCATAAATCTCCTGTCTCTGCCGCGTAATTTCCCCGGGTCCAATATGTATGGACGCTCATAAATAAACATACTTTACATAACGGCCCCGGTCACCCCTTACCGTGAACTTGCCTAGCGCGACAGTAATCAATGCCTGTTGATCAAGCACCCAATGGCACGCTGATGCTGTCCCGGCCCTCGTCAACGATATCGTGGGGGTGGGCACTTGGCAATGTCAAGCAGGAGTTTATGTGCATTAATTCAGTACATACGTCCGCAAGAGCCTGGCTGGTGGGAATCCAACCAATCTCAGTACAGTACCTGACGATGCTCACCTGGGGAGCCCTGAAATGGTTCCTGTGCAATCACACAACAAGTCTCGTTTGCCTATTTGAGGAAACACGTTGTCCTCAACAGTCGAAGGAAGCAACGAGTAGAGTAGGAGACATCCGACATCTACCTCAGCACGCATTTGTTTTGCCTGCTGAAATCGAGATCCACAAACCCTTCCAGTTAATGCCGAATACCTACATGTATGCAATCGACAGTTGTCCTTCGCAGTATTACAGCGGAGACCCTTGTTCGCTCGTGTCCCCTGTTGTGCTCTTCTGATGCTGGGACAAGGCCAACATTGGAGGAATCGGTAAATGCTGGCTGAGAGGCTGGTAGGCGCTCTGGTGTCTTTCATTATTCTCAGCTCCAGCAACTGGATAAACATGGTTTCTCAGTACGCGTACAAAGAAGCCGGCATAGCACACATTCCATACCTAAGTAGATACTGTAGAGTCCAAGTCATGCGGTCAGTCCTGTGGCTGGATATAGATGATAGAAATGATAATGGCTTGAAACAGGCGTAGATACGTGTTGCACGATGCCTAGGGCAATCGAAGCTGAAATGAAGTCGGCAGAGTCAACTCTCTGTGGTCGACGCGAAATACCTTAGACGTCAGTTCAGTTGATCTCGGGCAGGCCAAGGCTTCCGGGTTGCCAATGAGAGAGATTAGGTGCCTGGCTACAGGGCAAGCACACCACCATCGAGGCGGGCTACAGCAGCACCTAGGTACCTGAGCAGCGTGGATGCATGTGGGTTCAAGGGGGCACAGTACTAGCGCAGTCGGGGTCCACCTGCCTGCCTAGATCGGTACACCCTGCAGACAGGTACGGCATCAGCGATGGTTCTTAAGCGTGTGTCTAGGGGCAGGCTCGGCAGGGCGAGGGGCAAGTATAGGGGGAAAGAGACCACCAAAGACACCGCGGCTCAGGCGACACTGTGCGTGCAGTGTGCACCGAGCATTTGACATCCAGGCAGGACAGGTACCCATACAGAGCCCGCAGGCCACGGTGAAAGATACGGCGGTGGATTTGGATTTGGCATGGGCGGCTCGTGGTTCGGTCGTGCTTCCGCTCTCTCCTCGTCGCCGTCTCTCCAAAGTCCAGAGCCAAGTCATCCTTTCGACCCTCAACCTCCCATTCTCGACCTCCTTCCCGACCAAATGCCCGTCTGAATTGCATCATTCTGCCCATTCCCTTCCTCTGGCACCTCTCCCTCTCGTTCGTTCTACCCTCAATAATTCTTCCCTTCGCGTATCTACTAGTACATAGTCCTCTTTCTTCAGCCCCAGCTTCTCAGACAGGTTTTCCCTATACCGCCTGTCATTCCACCCGAGCCCCCTTTTGACTTTTTGTCCGCAGTCCCAACTTCGACACCACCTCGACACACAAGTCTATCGACCACGGCCTACCATCTCATTCCCATCCAGGCTTTCTGTCCGTCTCATTTTGTGAAGTCGTTGCCTGCTCAGGACTTGTTTCTCTGCTTCTTGACGCGCAACTATACACCAAAAAAGCAACCAAAAAAACACGACCTTATTCTTTCTATTTCCGAGACGTCTTTGTTGACCGACGGCCCGTTTTCCATGTCCTCCTACTAGACCACACTCTTGTCTTCTTGTGTCTATTGGGGCATTAGAATCCAATCGACTTCGATCCCTTCGTCTCCCTAAGAAATCGATCCTTGGTCTTGTCTACGGTAAAAGTAGCCCGGACAAAGTTTCATCCTCGGGTCGCTGGCGTCCTTATTTTCTGCCCACCTACAGAAGAAGTACCAGCTGTGGTAATACGCGGCTTTTCACTTGAATCTGTTCAAATCCAAACTCGGCGAGATTGATGCGAGGAACCGACAGGCTTCCTTGAAAGGTACATTCCCCTCCCAGACATTTCCCACCATAAGTCGAAGAGCACATGATTTCGGTCATTCATCATCAAACGTCGCCAGATTCCCTCGCGTTTACAAGCGTCTGAATCGATGAAGCACGGTGACGAACCTGGCTAACGTGGATATCAAGAAACTTGCGAATTTGAGCATTCGCTCGAACCGCACCATTACCTAATTGTCAATCTGCTTTTCGATATTGGCAAAAAAAAGAAAGAGGCTCGCTTGGCTGAGGGGTAGCGCGAATTGAATCAGCAGGCCTTGTCCTACTAACATGGCTGCTATGATACAGACGTATCCCCAGCAAACCGGAAGCGTAACCCTATTACAGACGAGAACAGGTACAGCGCCAGGCGGGATGGCTGGCTCGTCACAGGCAATCTCGAGCCAAGCATACGGCAATCCCTCGAGAAATGGCTACACCGGTTTATCTAACGGAAATCAAATGAGCTACCGAACAGCCGGGTCTGCACCGATCCAACCATATGCCTTCACTTCGACACCCAGTCTTGCTACCGGAAGTCAACCATTACAACATGTCGGATACCGCACGTCTTCTGGCACCACCGTACCGACCTTGCAACAGATGCAAGTGCCCGTGGCTCGCCCCCAGCTCAATGGCAATTCAAATCAGCCTACATTCGCACAGGTGGCTGCTGCCAAAGCGTCTCCCGAGCGTTACAGACGACCGACCCCCAGGCAAACAGATTCGTCGCCTGTGGCCATCCCAAGCCCACCCATGCAAGCATCTGCTGTGCCGGTTGGCTCAAATACAGCGACGGTGGTTCATCTCTATAACCCGCGGGCTCTTCCACCAAACCAGCCTGTTCTAAACAGACCTCACAGCGCGTATGGAACAATGGACGACATGGCTTTACATCGTCAAACGGACGAAGAGGCTAAGAGATTCCGACGTCGCAGCATACACTCGATTAATTCACCTGACTATTTCGACCCTGTGAATTCACAGGCCGGTAAACAAACATCGGATTCAACGGGGGCAGACACTGGATCAAAGCAGAAATATCCTGTTGGGGATGCTCAGAAACCAAGCGGGAGAATTGTACCCGTGCCAAGCCAATCAAAGAAAACCGAGAAAAGTGCAGTCCATACGAGAAATGGTAGCGCTGAAAGTAACGGGTCCAGTCGTAGCAGCAACTCGCGACCTTCAGTAAGTTTCCCTATTTTGCATGTCTGAGTTGATGATGGGCCCAATCATCTTATGTGTCGAGACCCATACTGATTGGAACTGCAAATCAGTCGGCGAATCGTAACACAAGCGGCTCTCCACTCACAGGGAGCCCCGCCTCAACCTCCTCTTTGTCTGGGGATAAGACCTCGACCAACGATAAAGTCAAGATCGTGAACATACCGCCTCGTGGCTCATCCACTGATGTCGGCAAGCGAGCACATAGTCCTTCTCCCTTGTCCAATCCGGTAACTATGGCTGCCGGGCCATCGCCGCGCGATGGGGCCGGTGCTGCTACTTCCACCACGCCTCCTACATCTTCACATGGCCCGAAGGTTGACAGCCCAGCTGCAAAGCACCTTGCCGCAATAAATGAAAAGGGTGGTAAATCTAAGAGCAAGACCTCCCGGTTGCGGCGAGCATTCTCCTTTGGAAGTGCTGCGGAGCTGAGGAAAGCCACCGGCCAGGACATCGGCGCTGATGGCAGCACCAACCCTCAAGATGGTCACGCTCGGTTACATAAAGAGCAACGGGTCGAAGATGCTTATGAGGAAGAACAAGCACGCATTGCCCAGAAGCAAGAAGAAGGTGGCATCGGCAGTAGTATATATTCCGGGACAAAGTTGTTCGCAGGCTCCACGGACAATCTGTCTATTTCGTCAACTGCATCATCGGCCTCGATCATGCTCCGTAAGATGGGCCGTGGCATGAAAAAGAGCAGTCGATCACTTGTTGGTCTGTTCCGACCAAAATCTATTATTGGCTCGCCGACCGAGGAGTTGGCGGCACCGGAAGCCTCTCAGGCCGCTGTGTCAATGGTCACTGTGGAGGCTGAGCGTGACCGCGTCAACGTGACAACGAATGCTGAGCTCTCCCAATCCAGCGGCACCGGTTTCCCTCACCTAGAACGCAACTCGATGGATGCAACCAAAACCTCAGATGCCGTCAACTCTGAGCGTCTTAATAGCACTAGTACGGAAAATTCGGCTACGAGGAAAAGCATAGTCGGGGGTGAAAAGGAGCGAGCTGAGGTTCTGGCCACCATTCGCAAGGGTATCCTGAAGAGTACGTTCCAGAGTGCTCAGCTTTCATTGTGTTAACAATTGACTAACAGAAATCGCAGCCCGCAGCAACTCTCCTACACCGACCACTCCTGCAGCAGAGACCAAAGTTCCAGCCTTTGATCTTCCCTTGATACCCAATGTCTCCGACTCACCCAACTCAAGCGCGCCTAGCACGCCCAATGACGAGGTTCAAGGACACAGGCGAAACGGATCTGTCGCACTAGGCAATGAAGACTACTTCATGTCAGCCCTCCGTCTGCGGCAGGACACCAAGAGTGCGCCTGCCACGCCCCAGGCCAGCCACAAGCGCAATGCGACCTTCAGCCCCCGCATCGTCTTTCATGATACATGGCCTCGCGGCGAGTACGACCGGCGCGGCGAGATCGCTACATGTAACCTTCTCACACCGATGCTTGCTCAGCAAATCAAGGAGGAGCTGAACAGCTTCAAAATGGTATGTTGAAACGCCTTCTATAACAGGCACTTAACGTACAAGGCACTAACACACGGGACACAGGAGATGGAGGTTCACGAGACATCCAAGATATACACACACTTTTTCTAACGACGACGAAAACCACATCACGGGCATTTCAAGCGAGACTCATCACGCTCTCTCTCCTTTTTTCCCACTATGATTTCTCGATTCCAGGCCATAGACCTCGATCATGTATTTGACTCATGTCCGATCCATTGGCGTTGCACGCGGCCAGCATTGTAAGGTGTCGGGCGTTCTTCAATTCATTCTTTGCGCGTTGATTGTGCCGTGGCCCGCTCAGGGGCTACGGGTCCAAACTTGATTATAATGGCGGAAAGGCGAAGGCCAAAAGGGTGTCGAGACTTGATTCTACTTGTTGTCTACATTGTTACGGAAAATACACGTCGAAGACAAAGAGTGTCGTCCTTGGCAATGCAGAACATGTCAAGGTGGAGCAAGAGAGATGGGAGGGTCAGTAGACTGCAACTGCAAGGCGACACAGCAGGGGACTTTAGTAGAGCCACAAAAAAAGATCAGGTGGTGACTAGCATCTGTCATGGCGTCACGACAGTTGGTTCGAGATGGGATGAAACATGTACTTTTAGTGAGAGAGATCTATTAGCACGGGAAAGGAGATTGGCAGCCAAGTGAATAATAATAGCAGAGAGAGCACACTACTGTCACAGACGCAATGATTTTAGCCATTTCGAATCATTTGCTATGTGAAGGATACTTGAGTCACAGTGGTGGCACGCAGATGCAGATGCAGGTGCTGATGGAGGTGGCGATAGGTGGAAAAAGAGGATGGGAAAAACACAGGAGATAGTGTTGAAAACCGGCATGCATGTCTTGAACATGGGCGTGCTCGAGACATGACAGGGGTGGATGGACGAAGACTTGGTACCTAGGTTGTATGATTTGGGGGGAGAATAGGGGCGAGTAAGGGTTCGGTAAGGGTTCTCGTATGGAGGCCGAGGTGGAGGGTCGTCGAGTCGGCAAGGGACTGAATTACAGGGCATGGGTGGTCGAAGACAAGGCATTTGGAGGCAGGAGGCGGCGTACCGGTACTTTGGCAGTCGGAATACGAGGAGCTAGCAGAGGCGCAGCATGCAGGTCGCACAACAGAGCGCAGAGAAGAGCGGTGGTGAGGATGGCAGTTGCGGATATCGGTTCGGGATCGGGAGTTGCATACATAGCGAATGACGAATCTCATGCGAGCTAATGCGCACGCAGAAGGTATGAGTAGCTGTACATGGACGGGATTCAAAGAACACCTCATTGTTCCTTCGGGCTTGACGGACCACAATCGGTACCCCCAGAGCCGGGAAGCTAACACAGGCTAATGCAAGGCTGAGAGATAAGCCCCAAGGCTGTGAGGGAAAAAGTTGAGATGATTCAGCGGCGAGCCCAGATTCTGCGCAATACCCCGCCAGTATCCTACCAATAACCCACACGACTTTTACTAAGCTACCCTCTGCAACCCAGACAGGGACAAGTCTAGCACTGCGGCGAACACGCTGGCGAGCAATCGCACCAGAGCGGCAGCGGCAGGCCTCTGCCGGAAGATACAGGTCAGCCGCACCGCCGTCATGGCCTCCGAAATGTCCACCTCGGCGCCGGCGGTCAAACCTAAGCTTCAGGGCCGCGCTTTCTACGAGAGTATTGGGAGCCCCAAGTATGTTGTTGCTCCCATGGTCAACCAATCCGAGTTTGTATGGTTGTGTCCTTTACAATGGCTTCATCAAGACGAGCATACAAGCATACTAACAACCCACCGCTGCAACAGGCATGGCGCATGCTCACACGATCCTTCATGACCCCTGACGAGAACGCAAAGTTGCTCGCCTACTCCCCCATGTACCACGCACGTCTCTTCCAAGAGACAGCCAAGTATAGAGGCGCACATTTTCAAGCGACCAAGAAACCCATAGACCCCCCGCCAACCGAGTTATCAGCTCCCGCCGCAGACGAAGACTTGTTCCTCGACGGCAATCCTCAGTTCGACCGTCCTCTCTTCGTCCAATTCTGCGCAAATGACCCCGCACAACTGCTCCGCGCCGCCCAGATCGCCGCTCCATACTGCGATGCCGTTGACCTGAACCTCGGCTGTCCGCAGGGCATCGCGCGTAACGGGCACTACGGCGCATTTCTACAGGAAGACCAGAAGCTTGTATACGATCTCATCAATACCCTCCACAGGAACCTTTCTATACCAGTCACTGCCAAGATACGCATCCTTGATACCAAGGAAGATACACTTGCCTATGCCAAGAATGTCTTGGCTGCCGGCGCCAGTATCCTCACCGTTCACGGCAGAAGAAGAGAGCAGAAAGGCCATCTGACCGGTGTTGCGGACTGGGAATATCTGCGGTATCTGCGAGAGAATTTACCAAAAGAGACCGTGATTTTCGCCAATGGCAACATCCTTCAGACCGGCGATCTGGAGAAATGTCTCGAGGCCACGGGTGCCGACGCTGTCATGAGCGCTGAGGGCAATCTGAGCGACCCTGCTATATTCGCCACTGCGCCCCCTGTCGGAGAGGAAGGCCGCGAATATTGGCGGGGACGGGACGGCAAAGGTGGCTTTAGAGTAGATGCCGTTTTCCGGCGGTACTTGGATATCCTACATAAATACGTCTTGCAACAAGAGCCTCCGAGTCGCAGACCGCTGTTTGTCGTTGGAGATGACGAAGCTTGGCTATCGGAAACCCAAGCCAAGGAACAAGACGAAGAAGGCCCCGCCAAGAAAAAGAGGAAGAAGGAAGGAGGAAAACACGAATCCTCGCCGAATCTCATCGCTGTGCGACCTCATCTGTTCCATCTTTTAAGACACTTTGTTGCTAGACACACGGACATCAGGGATGTGTTGGCGAGGACGCATGCCGGTGATGTTTCGGGTATTGAGAAAGTATTGGATCTGGTGGAAAGACGCATCGCTAAGGGCTTGATTGACTATGAGAAGACGGACGGAAAGAGTATCGAGGAGGAGGAACCGATACCGACGAAAGTCAACAATCTGCCTAAGCCACAAGCGCAGACAGAGACCAAGAGCGAGGAATTGGATCCGGAAGATGACCCTGAGAGCTCTGTGGCCACGGTCAAGGCGTGTAAGAGGCCGTGGTGGATTGCGCAGCCCATTATTAGACCGTTGCCTAAGGAAGCACTGGCTAAAGGGAGCATAAAGTTATCCAAGAAAGAGCGGCTGAAGCAAGAGCAGGAGCAAGAGGGGACTGGGACTGGGACTGGGAATAAGAGGAAAGCTGAGGATGAATTACCAAGGCCGGATGGTAGGGATGGGGTTAGGGAGCCGGAGATGAATACTAAGGCGCCTGGACTTACGAGTGATGAGCTGGTTTGTGGATAGATCAGAATAAAGGGGGGCAGGAATTAGGAGAAGCGCATCTAGTGGCATCGCAACTGTGACATGGATTGATGCAGTATGCACACACTCGCCGCCTACACGAAATCCTGAAAATCAGAAGCCGCATTGCGAGACATACAACTCTATTCTGATTTGGGAACACAATGTGATTGTATGTGAGAACAGGTTCTTTATCTTGTGTCGACATGTTCAGACAAAGACTCACGATGTGTGTTGCGAGCGTGTATTAGAACACTCATCATGCCTCCACTGCCGCGCAGTTATTGAGCGTCGTGCTGGGAGTTTTGGTTGCCACCCCGAGAGTTTCTGGTAGCATCTTTGCAGTTCTCTAACATAGCGACCGTACAGACTGTGTTTGACTCGAAATTCTGCGTGCTTTTGACATTTATACCTCCATTTCAACACAATGCGTTCCAAGTCCATCTCCCTACACACCGCTTGCAATACCAATAACAAACCGTGCACACCCCAGATACAACACCAAGAAACACCTGATAACAAACCCACCTTACTGTCCTTTCTCTCTTAAGCATTATGTCATCCTCCAACACCAACACCAACACTAGCAGTGGAACTAACAACTCCAGCAAGCCTCCCGTTAACGCCCCAAAACAGGATGATTCCAAAAAGACCGACAGCTCCGAATACTCGTTAGCCTGGCTTCACGAAGCAGCCAATTACGAGGCCCCTGCGCCAAAAAAGGAACTACCGAAGGACCGGCCAGCGGACTGGATGGGCGAGGCTGGGAAGTTAGTCTAAATTCGCCATGCTGAGGTATAGTTTGGGCTTTGGTCTTACTTTCCTAACCTCTACTTATTCCGTTTTGCTATTTAGAAGATGAAGCAGAGAATGTTAGAGGAGTTTTCTGTCTGCTGTAGAAAGATTCAACAGTGGTTACCAGTGTAGAACGATGAAGTGTCTAGATGCTGCTAGGTATTAAGTGATACCTCGGGCCTCAAGAAAAAAGAAAACGAGAAAAAGAGAAGGTGATTAAAAAGAGTGAGGAATGAACAAGAAAACGAAAGAAGAAAACGGAAGAGAAGAAAAAAAAAAAAAAAAGGGGGGGGGGGGGGGGAGGAAAGGAGGAAAAAAGGGGGGAAAAGGAAAAAGGAAAAAAATAGAATAAATCAAAAGTAAAGAAAGAAAAAATGAAGGTAAAAAAAGACCTATATTATAAATATGAGCGCGGTGATAACAACTTAAACACCTGTTCTGTAAATCTGCAAACTATAAATAAATCCATTACTAGAAAATAGCTTGGAAAACAATGACCAAACTTTGCTCTTTTCCCCCTTTCTTTATATCCCACTGCATACAAACAGAATATGATTGTTAATACAAACACGATAAAAACAAGTTGGAAAGGATAACCTGCCTAGCAATAATACATAGCAGACGTACCTCACATCACTGTTGATAGGCACAGGTGAGAACCATTTCACGTCCGTACAGCAAGCTGAAAGTCCACCGCCCAGTTTCTATTATCCAACTGCCAGTGTGTTTGAAAAGATGCGTAGTTATGGAGTACACACTCTTTATTGTTAGTCAACAGGAAGGTGTTTACCACTCAGGCTCCGACTGGATGCCAGACTTAGGATCAGGGTTTGAGAATAAAAAGGATTACTGAGTCGGATATTTATTACATGTCTCTCGCAAATGATAGTAACCCATATGAGTATGAAGTGCTACGTTTACTTCCTCTCCCTTATCGTCTTCCCTGAAAGAGGCGCGAATAAAAGTGTAAGAAAGGAGAGAAAAGCAGGGTATGCACCTAGACATCAAATACACAAATGACTTCTCTCTTCCAGTCGGCTTTTATTCGAGGAAGAAAAGCGTGTTCATAACATAGCAAACAAAAAACCAATGTGTTATAGGTAACCCAATCACCAGTCACTGTGACGTCATCATCAATACCTCTACAGTATACTCATACAACTGATTCTCAGCAATAGTACCACAGATTACTCACTCTCATCAACCGCTTCACAAACCTGCAAACTTAGGAAAAGATCCGTAATACAACATCCCGTCCAACTCACCAATTAAATAAGAAACCAAACAAAAATGCCTCCACCAACCCGTGCCGAACTGCTCCAAGCTGCGACATCATTCTGCGACAGCTTCGCGCAGAAGAAGCCGCTCGACGAGATATTGTCACACTTCTCATCTACTTCGTCTTCCGCCTCCCAGAATCCGCATACTCATCCAAATAACAATAAAAACCAAGCCAAGAATGAGGGTGACATCGTAGTCCATGAACACGGACTCCCCGAACTCGCACCGTTCCTCGGCCGAGATTTCACCGGTCTTGCGGGCGCTCGGGAGTATTTCGAGATTGTCGGAGAGTGTCTAGAGTACGATGATATGCGGTTTGTTGAGTATATCGTTGATTCGAACTCGGAAAAGGGTAGCGGTGAGGGTGGGTCAGAAGGTGGAGGAAAGGTGGTTGTTCGTGGCAAGGCGAGATTTACGTGGAAGGAGACGAAGAAGAGCTGGGATGAGACGTTTGTTTATATCCTTTGCTTTGACGATAGTGCGAAAGTGATGAGGTATGAGGTATGGGCGGATTCTGGGGCTGCGTATCTTGCTAGACGGAGCGAGCTGAGCGGATGAGGTGAGGGAGGGAGGTGATAAGCTGCAGTGTTCGAAGCTCGAGATTGGGAGGATGGTGTCGGCCGGGGAGCTGTAAGTTTGATAGGCATTTCCATGAAGTCGCGATCAGCTTTGAGCGAATGGCCGTACGGCTGCATGTTTAGAAATCTTGACGACATACTCCGTCCAAGGAGCTAGAATTGCAAGTCTGAACTGCTCAGACTCATCATAGACCAGGATTTGTTGGCAAGACTTCTACACTGGAGAAAAGCATCGTGGCTCTTCTGCTAACAGCGAGCACCGAGGCGATAACATTCGCTGCAGATTGCAAAGTTCATGCCGTCGACCTCGCAACAGCAACAGTGATAGTAAGTTTCTGTAGCACCCAAAGTGCACACCATACACCTTTCGAGGGGTATAGTATCCTTCGCATTCCGAGCCCGAGGAATTCCATATGAAAAGATGGTTCACTCTCGTCCACTTCGTAGATGATTCTCTTCCTCGTACGGCTCCTAGGACAGAATCCAAGTTATAGTGAGGACCAGACCCATGACACAACAGATCGTCCAACCCGGTCTTGCAAGTTTATATCAACGCCTGGTTGAACCATAATGATATTGATCGAGTGACGATATTGATTACAAACTGCGAGGGACAATAGACTTGCTCCATAATTATCTGCGAGGCCCTATACGATTCTTGAATTCGGCCGTAGTAGTTGCAAGATCCGTTTGTTCCCTCGCCTGGCAACTTTCTCCTCTGCAGTCTGAGTGTTGGATATGCTCGTACTTCGAACAATATCAATTGCTCTCGGAGTCAGAAAAGCTGGAAGCAACTCTCAACACGATCAGATGTTCCCCGTGCTCAGCGTCAATGACGGCACCTTTCCTGAGTAGTATTTGAACGATATGATGTTGCCTTTGATATAAAGCGGCTTGCAAGGCATTCCCATATCGACCACCTTTGGCATTGACATGAGCGCCTTTGTGGAGCAAAATTTTAACAACGTCTTCATGTTTGGCGTATGAAGCAGCCTGTAGAGCCTGGCTATAGGTTCCACCTTGCGCATTCACAACGGCACCATTTTCGAGCAAATGCCGAACGACATGTATATGCCCTGCGTATGAAGCGGCCGTCAAAGCATTGCCGTACGATCCGTCGGATCGAATATTGGGATTAGCACCTTTATCCAGGAGAAGCAGGACAATCTGCTCATAGCCCACTCGTGAAGCCGCTTGCAAAGCGATGCCATAGTCAACATGTTTGGCATTAATGTTGGCACCCCCTTCGAGTAAGGCCAGAACTACCTGTACGTGACCTTTGTACGCGGCAGCACCTAAAGCGCTGCCGAATAGTCCACCGTGGGCGTTGGCATCCGCACCTCTTTGCAGTAAGGCCCGAACGACATTTTCACGACCTTCGCGTGTAGCAACATGCAAAGCAGTACCGCAGTCTCTCTTTTGGGTGTTGATATCGACGCCGTAGTCCAGAAGGGCATGTACAGTGTCTACAAGCACCGCATGCGATGCGTAGTGCAATGCAGACGGTGTTTCAGTTACTGAAAATGGATCCAGATTCAAGAAGTCATAGCAAGTTCCAAACACGACTTCGTTAGTGAAAAATTCGACCTGCAAGGCTTTCATTAGCAGCGGACTAGATTTGGCGGCAACCAAGTGGTCGGGCCAGCTTGATAAGGCGTAAATTAACAACGGAAATTCCTGTTGGATGCCCCTTTCGGAAATATGAGGATATTTCTTCCCGAGGCTTAAAAGATATATGAAGCATATGTTTGCTATTGATGCATGGGCATTGGTTTCTTCGAGTGCCCTAGGGACTCCGTGCTCCATTCGATTTGAGACAAGATATTCCCTGACTGAGAAGTGGGATAGCTGGAGGCCTTTTTGCCGAGAAAATTGTCGCTGGGCATTAATATCAACAAGAGAGACTAAGCCGGAGCAATATCGTGAGATTTCCTCCGGAATAGGCATTCTATCGTCCGGATCGAACGTGCAATTGGCTGTATCAACTGTAACGGCATCCACAAGTCTTGCTAAAGGCACAGGATGATTGGAAATGACGAGAAATTGCAGAATTGTTATTGTACTCGACTTGTGCTCCGGTGGAATCTTTGCTATGATTCGGGCATATGTATCGTCCAGTGTTTCAGGCAGGTTTGTCAGGGCGGATCTGTCGGGGCGCAATACACTTTTCCAATTCATCGAGCTGACACGAGGCCCAGTCGGACAACGAGCGATCGAGATACGATAACTTACATTCCGTTGGCCCTTTTTGTCAGTGCCTCTTCAATCTCATTTTGTATGTCTGGGCGTGTGTGCCACCTGGTCTTCAACTCTTTACCTTCTCGAACTCTGGCCCTGACGTATGCGCGAATGTCCTCGTCTAAGCCATTGTTCTGAATAGACATGGTATATTGGATGCCAATCCAGGTGCTGATACTAGCCCTAATCTCTTTTTCCGGCCTGCTCGTTACGAGTAAATGAATATTAGAACAGAGTTCCTGAAGACTCTGAAGCCAAGATAGAACGTTTCCATTGGCATATTCGTGTCGATGCTCGCACTCGTCAAGTGCGTCGATGATGATCCAAAGCTCACCGGCGTGGTCCGCCATTTGTTGGAATGTGTTTTGGAGCGACTCCAAGTTAGATTGCTGCATCCCCCGTGACACCTAGAATAAAGCGAGTCTAACGGATTTGGAGTGAATGTAGACTTGTACAATTGGAACACTAGAGATCGAAGGGCCATCTCCAGACTTTGCTTCGTACCATCATTGAAATCGAAGTAAAAGTAGAGGGTGTTCTGAGAGCCCACGGTCTGGCATAATTCTTCAATGATGGTTGAGCTGAGCACTGTCTAAAAGGACGAGGGCGATGTGAGCTCGGTCTTATAACTTTGGTTTCATAGACAACCTGATCCTAGTGAAGTGAGAATTGTCGAAGCTGGGGTTTACATATTATAACAAAGCATTAGCTTGTATACGACATTGATGTTTGCAGAAAGTTACTGTCGTAGCCGACCCTGAAGCATTTCTATACATACCCTTTCCGCATCCAGGGATACCATATAGCCATAGAAATGACTTTGCATTCTGGTTTCCAACGCGCGTAGGTAGCACTGCGAAGGAACCAAGTACCGGAGCCTTTATGGCGGGTATCTAAAGCTCTATTGAAGTTGGTCGATGGGTCGGGAAGACGGAGCCAATCTGTAATGCGATCCTTGTGATCATCACATTTCAGATCTCGCACACCAGTCTCTATTTGATTTATGTCTCTTTGCACTTATATGCGATTAGCTTGACAAAGATCGTGTATTGATGATTAACACGGAACACTACCAGTCGAATGATATCTCGTTCAGTGTTCTCTCGGCCTCAACTTTATTTGGTGCGCTTATGTAGAGAAGTTGTTTGGCGTAGGCGGCTGCCGCCATTTTTGCATAGCCTTGCCACCGCTTATGTTTATGTGTATCAGAATAATCGCAGATTCCTGTCACAATTAAGCAAGGGAAGTGATTCATAAGTCCTGGGGCTTCCATCTTAAAGCATAGAACGTTCTGCTCTGCTGACAACTTGTCGCGAATAAGGGCGTCCTTCATCACCTGATTAGCAGAAGCAATGAGGCCATAATGAATTTTAGGGCTTTCTTCGGTATATGAACGCTCTGGCTTAAATTCAATCCACCTGTGCCACAGACGTCTTCGCACTCATGTGCTTCGTCTCTGTGTGGCCAATGGGACTCATACAGGCGGTCGTTTTGAGGATCCGGGCGACCGTACTTGGGCTTAAGTCTGGCCTGCTGACGAGAATGCTGGATATGCTTGCATCGATGTTATGGCCCTCAAGCTCATGCTCGGCTTGAAGGTCCGCCATTGCTGCTAACATGAAAGCAGGAGGGCTGTTTAAGTGCTGCGTATGCTGAAAACTGTGTGCCTGTACTGTCTTCCCAAAGTCGTATTGAAACACACCCGGGTTGCCGTGGCTAGGCGCGCTGACCACAATGTCGCCTAGGCGGATGTCGTTCTTAAGCCTTGGAACACCACCGCCAATGCCAACCATCAACCCCATTCTGACGTTGGGAAAGCTTTGCACCATGTCCCTAGCAACATTGCCAGCGTTGACGAGTCCATATTGAGGCAAGACAGCGATGACAACGTTATGCTTCCCGATCCGTCCTAATGTATATGAATTGTTGTCATTAACAGGGACGAATTCTGGGCGGCCGTGAGTCTCGTCAAGAAAAGCGCGAGCAGCCACAAGCTCTCGATCGATGGCGCGGATCCAACCGACCGTGTAATCGGAAGGCCCTGGCATAAGCGACTGGCTTGATCGAGGCGGCTCTACTGTCGTGGACAAAGTAACGAAAATGAGTTTGAGTGTAGCAGAGGAAGCATAAGACTCAGTCTCTTGCCGCTCTGACACAGGTTGGTCAGAAAGCCTCACAGCTCCGCCTCATGCAGGCTGTCGGGAAGGAGGTAGTATATTGGAACTTGTGCTATTGGCCAGGCATCCTGTTATGACGGACTGCAGCCACAACATGCACAATTCGAAAAGAGAATTTACGATCCACCTGGGCTGCACATCGTGGGGAGGCTCGCGGCTTTTCCCAGGCGTTATTGATAGGGTGTTCCCTAATCGAGGTCAGAAGATGTCTGTGTTAAAAAACATTCAGACACCATAATAACCTATACAGGGTTAACAACCTAAAGCCCCGAGGAGAAGACCGATTGACCGATTGAGACTATGCTCGTGTCAACTAGTTGTACAGGATGCCCGATTCTCATACCTGTCGAGAGTAGCGACTCTTCCCTTGGCATCCGTAGTGTATACCGAATAGTCCTAAAGAGAACATTAGACACTACCCTAAGTACCACCTATCTTAAGATTTGTATCGATTTAATGGTAGCATTGACGAGTTGGGTGCTGATGAATGGAGAGTCTCGGTGCAGTGACTGGCGGCCCTCCGCTACTCATCAATACCGGGCACACCGGCCAGTACTAGAGCCCACCAGAGTTCTACCATAGCATCCATAACAATATAATCACCATCTCTCGTACGATTCCAACCGACAACAAACTTTCTTTTCGCATCCCGGTTGAACTCATTCCTAGCCTACACCGATCCAACTACATACAGTCTAGCAGGAAATCGGAGCAGTAGGGACACACCGGCCAAGGGTCACGATCTACGTCAACTTGCTTCATTTTCCCTACATATAGCAAACGACACTTGACGGTGCGTTGAACGGGTAATCCGTAGTTCCAGCCAACTCGCCATCAAAACGATAAGGAAAGTAAAAGACCCCGGACGGAGCGGAAACCACATGGATATCATCGCCCCTTGCCGGTACAACCCCACCTTTTATCATCCTGCTAGACTCAGTCGTACTCCAGGCCAATTATAAAATCAACTTCAAACGCCATTGATTTCTACCTATTTAAGACTGGTTTCGCTCCCAATATAGATCGCATGCCGTGATAGTTCGAACCAAGTTACTGAAGAGATCTAAGTAACCGTCCTTTAAGATCCGCCCATCATGGTAAGCGACCCTATCTCTCACGTACATTCGTACCCCCAAAGGCACCGACACGAGCAACGCCAATGGCCACAATGAAACTGACAAACACTCCCAAGGCGTCAACAATGAAGTACATCCTCGTGCCACTCTTCATCGGCGCCTCCCTCTTCGGCTTCAATGCAACCTTCATAACGCTCACCAAAAACGGGCTAGGCGACGCGCTCGCACCGGTGATAGCCGGTGAAGCCGCAGCTCTCAATGGCGCGCCAACGCCCTTCCTGCGCTCATACTCGGGTATCGGGCCCATAGACTGGATGCTCGCAAACATGGTATCGTACTTCTCCGCGCTGATCGACGGCGACGCATCCTGGAATGTGACGCTCTTCTACATCTGGGGCATGACCCAGTTTGCCGCGGGATGGACACTCCTCGTCCTCGAGGCTAAGCGCGCTGCGAACCGTGGACGGATCGTCTCCTGGATTGCGACTGTTGGACTGATATTCCAAAATCTCACCTGGACATTCACGGTACCGCTATATCTGTCATTACACCTCCTCACCTCCCCCGTCGCAAAGCTGAAAAACGGCGATGGCGACGACGCGCGCCGCGCTCTATTCGTGTACCTCTGGGACCTGGCAATGATACCCATGGCCGTGACACTCTCGTTCGTCGTCCCAGGAATCCTAATGAGTCTCCCAACCCTCCTACAACATAGCGCAACAACACACTACGGCTGGCTCGCCTTCTGGCAACCATTCCCCCTCTGGACCATCCTCTCACTCTCCTTCCTGCACAATTTCTGCTACTACGCGCTCGGCAGCCTCCGCCCAACAAACGAGGACGGCGAGCCCACAACCCCAGGCCACGGCTACATGGTGGCCGTCCAAGGCGTATACCAATTCGGCCTCGCGCTCTGCGTCTCAACACACATCCCCATCATGCTCTTGACACTGGCTCAAGGCCCAGGAAACGACATGCTAGGCCACTATCTCCCGGGCTACTTCTCGCAGCTCAAGAACGTCACATTCAGCGAGACATTTATCCCCTACCCATGGTACGCTCCCCCAACAGTCGACGCCACAAACTACAAGTCCGGCGACCTAGCGCCCCTTGCCGTTCACCTGATCCACTACGACTTCTACGTCGGGATTCTGCCCCTGCTCATCTGGTCCATGTATCTGCACCAAACCACCGTCAAGAACCCAAGTCTCAGCGCCATGCTCAAGAAATCAGCTCTCTGGTTCGCGACCGGTGGCCCTGCAGCCGCCGCGCTGGCGCTGAACTGGGATCGGGACGAGGTCGTGCGGGAGGGCGAGGGGCCTCTTGAGCAAGCTCTCGAGGGCAGGAAGACTAAGTAGAGGGGCTGGGGTAAAATACGTGGAGTATATGCGAACACACACTTCTAATGTTTTGGGGGGTTGTAGATTTCTGGCTATCTTCGGTATTAAGAATAGCATATAGATAGATATGAAGCCAGTTAGCAAATCTGAATAGACTCGATCACGGGAAACCAAATGCACAATCCAATCATCTACCACACATACACATCGTGATGCAATAACAAACACGTCTCCTAGCACGCATAGATAGTGGACAGTGATCAACTCGACACTTGCTTGTTAGCCTCTTTTGTCTTCTTCATTTTTCCTCTTTTATATCCCGTCTATGTTATGTCTTGCATTTTGAGCAGCAGCATTCTTCAATTTATTGCCTCTACAGTTCTCCCGCGGTGTGTCTTTCTGCCTTGAAAATTCCACAAGCGTCAGGTTTACACGAGGTACGGTTAAACAAAACAACAGTCGAATTGAAAATTCTTCGTCAATTTAGGCAGTGTATCGCTATCTGAATACAGCTCGAGCCGACGATACCTACCAGCCAAAAGCACACGTTCTCCCGTATTGTCAATCAACCGAATTAATAGCGCCTCTTCCTACTTTCGAGCTCCCCGAGCCCGTTGACCGCGCCGCTCGTACACCTTTCTCTCCAGCGGCGAACTTGACAATGCTGTCGAAGCTCGCTCGGTCTTAATTTCCGTCCTAATCGTACACGTCGGTTCATCTTTGATAATCTTGTCTTCCGGCGTACTAGATACCGATCGTTTTACCTAGTCACGATCGTTGTACCTAGTCCGCTTTCGAGGCGGACTCACCGAGTGCGATGAGTCTCGTTTGACGCGTGTGCGCGGAGGTGTTGCGCTCCGATCACGACCATTGCTGCGGCTACGGCTACGCGAGGGGGTATAGGAGCGGGAACGTGACCGCGAATAACTACGACCTCGGCTGACTGATCGAGGCCTGCCATTACCACGGGCCGGTGGGCTGTTAGACCTCGGTCTCGACTGCCTCGAGTACCTAGAGTCACGTCTACCTCGTGGGGGAGGTGTACGTGACTTGTATCTGGAGTAGCCGCCGTCACGCTGACTGTGTCTCACGGGGCTTGCAGAGCGCGAATCTCGGCGTGGCGGAGGACTTCGTGAAGAGCTGTAGGATCGAGATCGCGATCGTGAAGGACTTCTGCTGTATGAAGCTGGCCTGCCGCGCCGAGGTGGACTTCGCGAGTATGAAGCCTGTCTTCGGCGTGGAGGTGGGCTTCGAGAATAACTTGGAGAACGGGATCGGGAAATGCTTCGGCTATAAGATCTCGGTCTTCCGTTTCTTGGTGGTGTTCTGGAAATAGAACGACCACGATCTAAGGCTCTTCGTGGTGGTGTCCTTGAACGAGACCGTGATGAATAAGATGACCCAGTGTATGAAGAATAACTCGAGACCGAGTCGCTATCCGAGTCTTTGGCAGCTGGTGCCGGCAAAGCGGGCTTTGGCATATTCACCAAAAACTCTCTCATCTCTTCCGTCAACGCACCCATGCCGATACTCGTGAAGTAGTTAATAGAGAATCGGATGTTTCGAGCGTTGTCACGGGGAAAGAGGCCGTCGAAGCTCGGCTGCATCGTCTCATCCCTCATCCGAGCCTGAAGTTTGGGCATACCAAGTTCTTCCGATATCTCCTGAAACAAAATCTTGATAAAGATACGGCTCGCCGAAGTTGTCTCTTCCTCGTTCAAGTGGATAATGGATAATGCATGCCATCCAATTGCGTCGGACCCGAACAGATGACCAAAGAATCTGGCGATGTTGCGCAGCTGATTTGTATCATGGCGGTGAATCGTTTCGTACTTGGTTTGGAAAGCCTGCTCGAACATGTCCGTCCATAATCTGTTAAGCTTAGCGAAACGCTCTCCGATCAGACCGAAGAACTTGGTGTAGGTCTTCTCCTGGGCGCAGCACTCAACAACCATCGAAGACATCTCCTGTTCTTGGCCCATGGGAAGGTTGATTTTGAGTAATTTGTGTACGGCTTCTTCTGGATCTGCAGAGGACTGTATCGTGAGGTATATCGTTTTTCTCAAGTTGACGAGATCCGTATTTGACTGATCCTTGATTTCCATAGCCTTTTGCTCTTCGTCCTCTTCCTCGTCTGAGCTCTCATCTTCCTCGTCGTCCTCGTCGTCGCTGCCCTCGCCCAGGATCTCGGCTTTCAACGTCTTGTAGGCGGCCTCGTTGTCTTCCCATTCTGGATCAAACTTGAATATGTTAAGTCCATCCTGCACGTCGAGACTGCCATCTAGCTCAACGCGATGGGTAATCTGATCCTCTTCTTCGATGAGATCGAGTTCTTCTCTTATCGCAGGATCGTCTTTATATCCATCTTTTCGGACTTGGAAAAGAACTTCAATCATGTACTGTGTTCTCTTGTCAATGTCGGCTTCGTGCAAGATGTTCCTGAACTGATCGAAGACTGCGCGTGCAATGGCGGGATTCATCTCTTCCAGGTGTTGGCCGACAGCCTTGGTCAAGCCCACAGCGATTTCCACACTGTCGTCGGTCGGCTTCTGTAACAAGAGAAGTAAGATCTGCGCAGCTACCATCTCATGCACGACCTGCTGATTGACAAGGTGCGCAATGAAGGTAGTAGATGATAAAGCGACAGGTTTGTCGTTCCGTCTGAATCCCTTCCTGAACTGCATGACAAGTCTCTTGGCCAACAGCTCGCCTACTTGGGGGAGTTTGGTGTTCACGATAGCAGCCATAGCCGCCAAAACTGGTGTGAACGGTAAACTGGCCGCCTGGGCCTTCATGATGCTCCGGCAAAACAGTCCCCGACCTCTGATCAAATTCTCGTTGAAAAGCTCGGGTACGATATGCTTGATGTTGCCGGTGTTGACCTTGTTTATGAGACCGTTGATACTCTTCTTCAGTGCCTCCCAGGCCATGCGCTGATACTCCTTGGATGTCTTATCGGTGATCTGGGCCTGCAGAGCGCGTAGTCGCGCCGGAGGGATGTAGGTACCGCCGGAGCGCATGTTAAGCAGCTTTTCATACTCAGCCTTGGCCGCAGCCTGCTTCTCTTCCTCGGTAGGCGCCATTGTGGATGAATGCTGGTGAACCTGAGCAGGCTCGGATCCTGTAGCTCTCACCATGAGAAAAGGTGGTGGATGAACTCGAATGCGACAGTCGAGGCTGAAGGAAAACCGAGTGGAGCCTGGAGCAAGCGGCAAGTGTGGGCTATGGGCTAGAACAGACTAGCGCGGTTACCTCATAGCCTCTATCATCGGTACCCATCTGTGATAGTCACGTGAGATTCAGGTACCTCGGCGGCCGGCTTGTGGTTATCAAATTGATTACATGTGTGCATTTAAGGTGAACGAGAGCTTAAAGGTGGAAGTCAAGACGATTTGTTCATCAAATGCAGTTCAGATATCTCAGAATATGGATTTGGAACAAAGGAAATAACTTGGAGTAACTTGGGGAGACTACCAAGGTGAGAATGCTTGTAATCCAGGCCTACAAAACTATTGCCCAAAAAGGCCTAGCTCAGTACCACCCATAGTCCAGGCGGACAGAAGCGCAAAAGCTCCCCTGGTCCAGCCCGTAGCCCCTCTGCACGAACCCCAGTCAGGTCGCGTCAGGCAATTGTAGCGTGTTCAATTGACGACCTCAAAAGTGTCATTTCAGAGAGTTGTCAATTCGTCGCCAGCGCCATCACGACTGAAACCTGAACTCCAGCGACGATAACATCAACAGCTGCACTCCATCGTTCTAGGCCTCATCACGCTCCTTTTACTCTCTATTTGGACACTGTCAATCATTCATCTACAATGGTACGCACTTTCCCCCTCCCCTATTCACTGAAGATCGGTTAACAACCCCCTCCAGCTCTCAACGCTCGTCGGTCTCGCCATGCTCGTGGCCGCCTCCGTCGTCTTCCTCTACTACTCCATCTGGACGTTGGCGATGGTACGAAGAATATCTCTTGCTTCCAATCTCTCCTCCATGTCGCTCCTATTTAATACTCCTCCCGCCCTTATTCCCACAAAGCTAACAACCCCCCTTCAGCCCTTCGTCGACTCAGACCACCCGCTCCACAGCATATTCCCACCCCGCGAATGGGCCATCCGCATACCTGTCATCCTCATCCTCCTCGCCTCCGCCGTCGTCGGCTCCTTCCTCAGCGTCGTCATGATCCGCAGCAATCGGAAGAGGGCAGCCAAGGCCGCCGCTGCTAAGAAGAAGGCTTAGGTTTCTTCATCACAATCATATGGTGGTGGTTTAGGGTGTAGAGAGTGGGTAGGGAGCGGCTTATGATGGAGTGATGAAATGGATGTTCTTCGTCCCTGCGCATTGCACGCAATCTGGTCCCTATTCATCCTGGAATTGGAAGGGAAAGAGGAAGGGAAAAGGGATGTTAACTAATTAAAATAATGCGTTGACCAGATCGCAATAAGTGGAAACACCTAAACTCTCACGCTCATGATGAAATCTGGCTCATGGAGCAGCATTGCGCTTTGAGAAAGGACACAAATCAAAGATCACATGCTTCCTGTCTTGCTATATCACTCTATCACACGAAAAGGCAAAAGGCAGAGTGATCGATTTTACTGTATTTGATTGCTCGGGGTTGTTGTGAACACCTATTGCTAGCGAAGCGGCTCTTACCATCTTGTGTATCTGATGTCTTCGTGTTGCCTCTGATTGATGATGTACGTACGCCATACTCCGACTCCCAGTCAACAGAAGCTGCTCCATCCAGTCCAAGTCCAAGGGAGAGATGGGAGCCGTTATGACAAGGACAGAAACGCCTCATGGGCAAGCAATCGAAAAAGGGGCACCCCACTACCACGTCGACTTCGACAGAAACCACCCAGTCTCTGTACGTCAGTCCTAGCCAGCTGCAGAAATGACAATACCCGGCGCTCACTTATAGTCCAACTTTCAAATCATACCCGTTGATCAGCAAAATCGAGCACTTCACAGTCATCCTCAAAAAATCCGTCTTCGTCTGCGTTGGGAGCGCGATCTCCACCTCGCCGGCGGCGGGTTGTCACCACAATCTGCTCGTCATTCTCACCAACTTGCAGGACTCGCTCCATAGCCGAGACGGGCAAGGCCCGGTGGTCGTCGACGCTGTTGCTGATGTCTTCATCCACTGCGGGTGGCAATCCAAGATCGAGTTTGATGGTGTTGATGGCCTGTCCAAATGCCCACGCCTGTATGCCGCTCGACTTGGTTTGTTGTCGTTTTCCGCGCTTGGGCGCAGCATCCAGGGTGATAGAGTCCATGTGCTGTGTGACGGTTGACAGCTCAGCGTCGCCACTTTCTCGATACATGTGCAGGCCCACTCGCCTATCAGTGTGAAAGGGCTGATAAGGTGCATTCGACTCTATCTCAGCCTGTGGGATTGCTGCCTCTGGACTATGGTCGGAGTCGACAGAACGTGGCCTGGGATGGAGCACCAACGTGTTACTTCCATCATGGCCCTGGCTCACCAGGTCAAGTTCATCTATAGGGTCAATCATCTGCTTGACTGATTGGGCGATCAAGTCGTCCGGCAAGTCTCTCAGTTTGAAGTCAGTATGCTTATTTCCACGGGTCCGCGGCCCTTCTTTCCTAAAGCTGGGCTGACGACTCTTGCTGGGAAACATCCTGACCAAGCCATCGCCGACGGCAAATAGAGTATGATGCTTCTTGCCGGTGATCCACATAGCACACGACAGGCCTGCCGACATGTTTCTCAAGGGTAAGCTAACACGGTTCTCTCCGGTATGGCGCAAATGATTGATGGCGGTCCCCGCATTGCCCAATGAATGACTAATCCCTGCGGCAAGAACCTTTCCGCCATAACTCGCGTGATCCATGATTGTCGATGAACCCTGTGAAGTTGAATTTGAGTTGGCTCGTCGTTGACGGGTGATCAGTGGTCTTGTTGCCCCGTACGCCGAGCTGAGTGCGTTCGACGCAATGGAAACAGCCGAGGGCGCATTCTCAGACGCTCCACTAGCAGTTTCGGGGTTGGCGGGACGCCGGCGAGGAGGAGGCCAGGTGAAAGCACTGGGAGGCATATCTAACAAGTGTACAGTGCCCCTTTCAGTCACCATAGCAGCTCGTTCCCCGTTGGGTTGGGCCCAAGCAACATCAACTATGCGAGCGACAGTCATGCGCGAGAACTGGGCAATTTGGCGAACTCGGGTGGCATGGCCATTGTTTGGCTGTGAATTCTGAAGCGGAGAGGATTTCGTGTGCTGGATACGCATCAGATCCCACACAGTCTGCACGTCTCCCTTGCTGCTTGCTGTGAACAGGGATAGTCCCGTAGGAGCGAAAGATAGAAAGCTACATCCGAGTGGTGTCTTGAATGTCGTGATTGGATGAACTGCACCAGAATTCGGCAAATTCTGTAGATCGATTATAGAGACAAGGCCTGGCTCCTTGGTCACGGCTTGCCCCGAGACACCGTACGTTGGAGGAAATTGTGGAGAGTCAGCTCTTGTAGGATAGTTCGAACCCCATGGTGGCGAGCCTACAGTAGCTTGTCTCGGAGGCGGCTGCTGACCGGTCTTCCAATAATTGTTCCAAAGCTGCATTCCCTGCTTTCCGACCCATCGGGCTCCATGGATGAATTCCTGAGTCGTCTCTCTCATGATCCGGTTCATGACTCCATCGGAGAGGGGCTGGTCAACTTCCGAACTCTCATTAGGTAGTACGGGCGAAGTCAGCGTTGCTAATCCCGGTGCTTTACCTTCTACAGGGACTGGAATGTAAGCATTGAGAGCGATCTGTGACGATGCAGCTGGGGGACAATACGCAAGCCATCTGCCGTTGACAGAGACTATGGGCATATGTGGACGCTTTCGTGGTGGTTTCGGTGGGGGGTTTCCTTCCTCTTCTGGAGTCGAATCGCCTTTGAGACCCTGTTGCAAGCTTGTCCAGAGTTTGCCGACGCAAGTAAATTGATAACCAGGGTCTTGCTCATGCGGTATATGACGATAAACCCAGCATTCGCCTGTAGTGCCCGAAGACACAACCACATTCCCATCTCCGGCACTTATCTGAAAAAATCCAGTGGGTGGAGGACTTCTGAATACCGGACTTGTAACTGAGGTCTTGATCGGAGTTTGCGGTGCTTGAAGCAGCACATCAACCAGACGATTCGTCCCCAGTGAGTATACTTCAACTGAGGTCTGATAAGCTTCAATGATCGGTATCGGCTTGCCCTGGCCGACTGGTCGTTGATGATTATCTGATTGTGGAGTGTGCGCACCGTCTAGTCTGGGGCTCGAGGGGTAGTCGATGCCTGCTTCCACAGCAGTTTCAGGAGCATTCGAAGGTATGACAGGTCCATGGATTACGACTGCTACCAAGGGAAACATGCCCGATGGATCTGATCCAGCAGTCCAAGGAAGTATCTTGGCATTGATCACTCCTCCTCGCAGTCCTTTCAAGCTAGCAAGCACCTCCACACCCTTCTTACCCACGCTATACATATTCAGCCCGCCTTCGTAGCCAGCTAACACGACATGATCAGTGTTGGATGTCAGTGCGCCTTTGGGTCGTGGAAGCGAATCAAAGCCAAAGTAGTATCCTCGCTCCCCGGCTTTCAAGCCAGTTTTGGAATGCATGTCGAAGTCGACATCCGGAGCTCCGTAGAAGTGAGCTTGAGCTTGATGAGGTAAAGGCGGATTGCCCACAACCCGAGGAGCGGCAAACGGTGAGTGCATCGAGCTCCTTCGGACACCAGGAGGCGAGGATGCCTGGGAACGCAGGTCGCTCGCAGGATAGAACTCCTTGTGGAAACTCAGGGGTCTTCGGTTTGGAGGTGAAGCAGAGTACGCGTTATTATTAGCGTAGCGCTGTTGTTGTTGCTGCGCACCCCAGGCATACGACAAGCCCCTCGAATCTTCATACGACGATGGTTGTGTAGGTGGTGAGTCGCCCATGATACTGATCAAGTTGGAGGGAGAACCAGCCATAGGCCCCATTGCCTTAGACCAGTCGTTAGCACTGTGAGCTGTGCCAGCCGAGAGCGAAGTCGCGGAGATGGGGTCTAAATGTGGCGACACAGACGGCCGGCCGTTCGTGGGAATCGACGCGGGCATGGATGGCTTCAGATTCGGAGACTGGAGTAAAGGGGAGTCAGGGGCCGGAACATCATTTGCCGTGTTGTCACTGCTGCTGCTGCTACTAGAAGAGGTCACACTTAGTCTTCTACATGCAAAACACAAAGAATTCACCCAGATAGACACCAGGTACATAATGCACAATCACCAGTCTTTACAACATGAGAAAGGGGCATGGACATACGTGAACTTGGCTCCATGCTTGGTCACCGCGGCCACAACCCCACCACCATCTTTGGCATTCTTGTCCTTCTTCTTTGGACCTGGAGACTCAACCCCGGTAAGCTTCTTCTTCTTCTTACCGCGGAGTTTGGTGGCGGAGAGGGAGGAGTCTGAGGTCGGAGACGTGTCGTGGGAGGACGAACCGGGCATAGAATGGTGGGAGGCTAGAAAAGCCGGGTGCAGTCTCCCGCTCACCAGCAGCAGAGCCCTCTTGGAAGAGCTCGACTATTGGGTTGCCGGTTCTGCTGAACAAGGTGGTCTGGGGGGTGATAGGGGCAAGAGGACTGGTAAGGTCTCGTATGTATTCACGGGCTGGTCAGTAATAGAGTTGAGGTAGATTGGCACTAAGGGAATGAGGATGACGAAGACGAGCGGACGCGTCGAAGGGCCGAGAAAGGGTAGCGGGGGAACAAAGAACGGAGTGCAGTCCGTTCAGGCAGAACTTGAAGAATGGTATTATTATTCGCAATGTGATGATGTCGTTTGAGCAGCGCAGCTATGCAGATAGATGATTTATCAAGTGAGAGTAGTTATGAGAGAAAGAGAAAAGTCAAGAACAATGAAGCATTCATTCACAGATGGTCAAGTGTTGTGTTTGGGAGCTGAAGACTGGCTTTGAGTCAAAGAGAAGGAGGAAGCACTGCACGGGCAGATGACGGAGCCATGGACTGTCGACGGTGGATCGCTGTCACTGCTGTGCTCAGGTAGGCGGGGCAAGCCCAGAGACATCTCTGACGGAGGTACAGCTCTCCCTTCAGGCGGAGGCCAGCCAGGTTGGGACATTGGGACACCTGCATGAGACCGGGACAGGCGCGGGACAGCCTTAGGTAGAGACCGGCGAGACAGGTCGACTGCCAGCCAGTGTTCAGTGGTCACACTCTCCACTCAAACCCTCTGGAAGCCTCCAGCGAGGGGCAGCCTTGGGGAGAGCAACAGGGGATCAGACGCCCGACAAGGTGGGGGACCGCCGACGTGACCCTATCGAGCGTGGCTTGACTGGTCTCCCCTGCAAAGCAGCAGCGAACACACTCCTCGACATTCACGCAACCTGGAACTCAAGATAGTACCTGCGGAGCTGGTACATTAGACGCCTTGGCACAGACAGGGGGCGGCGTAACGTGCGGCTAATGGAGATGGCATGTGGACAGCGGGGAGCGAGGGGAGGTCGGCGGTCGAGGACACCTGCACCTTCACGAGAGGGCTGAGAGAGAGACAGGCGACTGGCAGCATCTCTCAGCTCTAACAAGTCTTCTTCTTCTGAGGCGACGACACGTTCTACAATCACTGACACCGAGTCTGTGCCTGCGTCCGGATGCCAAGGACGAGCATAGAATCTACCTCAGGTATTATCCCGAAGCTGCATGATGCAGCCGGGGCAGTACGATGAATTGGATGGAACCGCGTGCAATCGGCAATCGTCACGCTATCTGTTGGTGCGGAATGAACAGAGACCCCAGTCCCAGTCTTATCCAGGTGGTCCTCGTTCTACTAGTAGTGACCCCAAACTAACAAGACCCAACTCCAGAGAGGGGTTGACGATGGAGATACAATGAATGAGGGGCAGACGCTGTTGAGATCGTCAAGCGCTCAGACAGATGCTGTGTTTGTTCAGCAGAAACACACCGAGCTGCCAACAGACCGACTGCCGGATGCGGATGTCTGTCTATGAGACATCGCGTTTCTCGGCGAGCAGACGTCTCAACAATGCGCCGCTGCGTCATTGCTTTTCGTAGGGCGGCACTTGCAAGGTGCGCATCCAAGGCATGGGGAACATACCTCGGTAATCCCTGATGAATGCGAAACCCAACTGATCAAATTTACTCGTCTGCTACGAAGTCAAGTAAGGGCTCAGGCATCAAGTAAGCTTCCATTATGCTCCTGTGGTCAAGATCTGAGAGCGAGCAAATGCTCAACAGACCAATGCTCCTACAATTTTCAAGACCGTGTTCTCTGCATGATTCATCACGCCTTTCCTGCCTTACCGTAGCACCCGGTCTGACTGGGAGAATCAATAATTTGATTTGAGCCATGCTACTAACTACCATCGTTCATTGATGCGATATTTAGCACCAAGAGGCTGGCAAGGTTCTGCCATCAACCGTGTGCTCCGAGTCAAGCATATCAAACGTGACAGCGGCACGCAGCGGAGTCATTCAAAGACTGACACAAGTCAGCTGATGTCCCACGCCCCATGGCCACGATGCTTGGCTTAGCCCTACGTCCACATTCCCATTGACCCCTCGTTCCCATTCATCCTTTCCCAAGCATCTTGAATTAAAGATGAAGTAATAAGTAAGTATGCTCCAGGCTTCGCCACCAATCTCGAAGTCATGTGAGCCATAAGACTTCTCAGCACACCTCTCCTCAGGACACTAGGCTATTCTTACTATTAGTAGAGAGCTCGACAATCGGGAATATAACACTTGCATGTGGAGATAAACTTGGTACTGCGTATACTTCAGATCTCCCTCAATATCTTTCAGCGTCGCCCTAGCGGCCCAGTGCGCCGTTCTCATGTCGCCATTTTTCAGACCCAAGTCAAGCACCCCGTGAATCATGTACGAACACTCCGGCTCTGGATTCTCGTCTGTAGGTTCCGGAAGTGCTGAGAATGGAAACATGGTGTCTGGCCTGTGTGCTCTGTATCTAACTATCATAGTAATCAGTAAGCCATGTAGTCAAAAGAGAGGGCGAAAAAGCACGTACCATTCTCCCACATAGCCTTCCGAAATTCGCGAATCTCTTCAATGCCAGATGAGATATTGTCCCCCATGATCAAAGTAGCGTCTGGGGCGAAATACTCAAGCCACTCCTCGGTTTTCTCTGGGTCGTCTGAGATTTCGTAGAATGTAGCGATGAACACTTTGACTCTCTCGTCTACTTCCGTGCCGCCCGTTGGGAACATTGCTTTGAATCGTTAATTCCCCCGCCAGCCCTGCAGCATACGGACGTGTTGTTGTTGTTCACTTACTAGCGAGCAATCAGTCAACATAGTCACTTACAGGCTGCCATAAAATCTTGATGATAGGCAGCGAGAGAAACATACCGCGAATAATCCATCTTCGCCACTAAACACCCCTTTGGATCGATATCTGACGTTGACTTGAAAAAGAAACCAGCCAACACCGGCCAATCCTCGTCAACGACCAAAGAAACAGAAAAGGAAAGAAAAACACACAAACCAAATGCCGTGATTCACCGTAAGATAGTGCTTGATCGACAGACACACCAAGCCCCTCGATAGATCGGATATCGATTGGAACTGCGGGGCTTCCTACTCCTCCTAGCTGCCCCTGAGACGGCCCGTTTCTAACCCAGTCCAGAACTTCGATAAGCGTTCGCTGTGCTATATATTTCCTTTCCAAACAACTACCTAGGTGGTTTACAATATCGCATCTCAACGGTGAGTAGTTTTGCTTCTGTTGTAACAGCATTTGATTTTCTTGGCTGGGCCCGAACATGAGGCACGCTCCTTGCGCAAAAAATCAAGGTCTTCCTTAGTAGACTCGCCTCTTTGACAGCAGCATTGTTCTCCTCATGGAACAGACGATAATGAGGCTGATATATAGATTATCCAATCTCTTACTCACTTAGTATGGTGTCAAACTCTTAGCTATCCAATAATGAGCAAACTGGTTGTCTTATTGTAGCTCCTTGTTAGAAGCTCGTTCTTATTCAAGCACATCGCAGCAGCAAGGTGATAGTGAAAGTTAAGTCACAATACAACGAACCAGGATTTTCAGCAAATTTTTATTTGATAGCTATGGTAGTCTGCTCCGTCTGTTGGAAGCCCTTACTTCACGGCTGCCTGCCCACTGACCGCCCTGCTCAGTGGCCTTAGCTTCTCGGTATCTTTTCCGATGATAGCTCCCTCTTGGAAGCATTGGAGAGCCATAACACGACGAGATGAAGAGGCGCAATCACAATGCGACTGCGATAACTTGCATCGATAGCCCGCATCCCAGAACGCCTATCCCTGAAGGCCTCTACCAGACTCCTCGCACGCATTTCCATACTCCGATCCGAACTAGCCAGTGAATCATCAAATCCCGTTCACTGGGCAGGTAGGCGAAGTATATCTGCAAAGGTCGAACCGAAAAACGCCCTAAAAGCTCAGGATGAACGCAATATCATCCCGAGTCCATCCCATAATACTATCAATACAAGGCCTGCTCCTCAGGCAAAACGCCCCGAACGCGCAAACGCCACTGCGGAAGATAAACTGGCGAATTCACATCTTCACTCCACGAGATGTGACCTCTCCGCGCTCTCCGAGATTCAGTAGAATGCGGCATTGAGGGCAGTACCACTTTGTTGTGCGAGCCGGAATCTCCGACAGGCCAACACACTCGAGATGGAACCATTCCTTCTCACAACCCTGGTTTTGCGTTAAAGTCAGCGCCTTCCTTTTCTTCTTCTGTTGATCATTTGGATTGTTAGATTTTGGTCTCACATCGACATTATCGCACGATATCATGGTGCCAAAGCTGACGCGATTACAGAGGCAGTATCTCGGTTCATCTGGATCAATGACATTGCCATCGTCGTCCACCTCGACTTCCACTTCAGGTTCGGGTTGCTGGTTTGCGCCTTTGTCCTTCTTAGGATTGCCGCGAGCCTTCTTGCGGGGTGCCGCCTTGCGCTTTCCTATGGCACTGGTCCCTCCGGAATTCGTCGTAACAACGCCGGGTGCAGGTCGCTTAGCACGTTTGCTGGGTTGTCGGGCTTCGGGTGCAGGAGTATTTCTGGCTGTACTCGCACGTCGGGGCCGATCCATGGCCAGAGTAGGAGGCGGTTCTTGACTCGCCGCTTTCCCACGCGACACAGGTCGCCTGGTAACCATTGTTGGCTGTGGGGGCGGAGGCTGAGGAGCTTGCGGAGGCTGAGGCGGCTCAGGTGCCGCAATGGACACCGGGGTGTTACCACGAGATGCAGTAGACTGCTTGGGGTTAGCTGCAACTGGCTGCAAGGTCTGCAAGGTCTGCCGGGTCTCGCGTTTGGGGAGATCTCGAGCAGGAGGAAGGATAGGTGTAGTGGAGGTTTTGATAGGAGGTGGAATAGGCGTTTCTGCAGGAGGTTTAGTGGGGATGGTGGTGGTGACAGTGGAGGGCGGAGCGGGACTTGTGTGTCCAGACGACGCAGCCGTCCTGACAGCCACGATCGAAGAATCTGAAGGAGCTTTGGCCGGTACTGGAACCGGGACTGGCGTCTTGGAGGTCAGGATGGTCCTACCCAGCTTGGGAACAGGAACGGGAGTCTCTACCGCGACTGCGGGTGTTGAAGCTGGAGCGGGAGCTTGAGGAGGAACCGAGAGAGGTCTTGGTGTGAGCTGAGGAGGTGGGATGGGTGTCTCCGTCTTAGTACGCTTGGCCGGCGGCTTCTCAACCTTTTCTGAGCTATCTGGCTGCCCAGGAGGTCCCGATGGTGCAGGTACTGGATTCTGGGGCTGACTCTCGACACCAGGAGGCTTCTCGGCGACCGGAGTCACAGACGAGGAATCACGCTTCCGCTTGGTTCCTTTGGACTTACTTGAGCCTGAGGCTTTGCCGTTGCTCTGCCCATTCTGTCCTGTCTCCTTGGGTTTCTCCAGCTCCTTGGGCTTGTTGTCATGAGAGCTTCCAGCAACGGAGGGCGAGGCTTCATCAGTGAAAAAACTTCTAGCCGTTTCTTCCATTTTCCGAGCCGATTCCTCTGCCTCTTCGGCAGCCTGTCGGGCCAGAGTCTCGCGTTTCAGTTTCTTGGCCTCATTGAGCTTCATGCCGCGATTGCTAAGTTGTACCTCATCTGCAGTCATAGAATCGGCGCTGATGGCACCTTCGGGTGGGTGCTGCTTGCCAGACTCAGCGTCGGTCACCAGCGCTGGAAGGACGGCTTCGAAGGGTTTGCCTTCTTCTTCTGCTTTCTTCTTAGCAGCTCTGTACTCATCGAGACCCCGGCCGACATTTTTCAGTTCTCGGTTGATCATTGTAGAGCTAGGGATCCACGCAGAATTCTTTTTCATCCGCTTTCTAAGCTTAGCAAGCTCCCACTGGGTAAGCTGAAGCCAGGGGGCGTCCGGGCTGCCTATGACGGCATTCTCGGGCGGCGGACGAAGTTTCGCCAAAGCGGTGCTGGTCGACTCTACGGGCGGCATGTTCTCGCGGCTCATAGATGGGCGGGAAGGTCTTGGTGGCTTGGGTAACTTCTGTTTTGGGGTCTTGGGCTGATTGACAAGCTTGATCCTGGGGTTCTGCGCGGTGGTGGTGCGAGGAGGCGAGACAGAGATCTCGTCCTCGGAGGAATCGTCGCTAAAGTCGTCGTCGTTGTTGAAATCAACCTCGTAGGGAGCAAGCACTTCGCCAGGAATAGTGATGCGCGGGGGGTGTCGCACTTTCTGGCCGTGGTTGTCCGTGCGGAAAGTGATTTTGGGGGGGCGCGTATGCCCAGGCGACTTGGTCTGAACTGGGCTCTTCAGTAGCTCTTGCTCTTCGGTAGTAGGCCAGTTGTCATAAATCTCCCTCAGCTTGAATACGATGTTCTGGGCTCTGTTGAAGTGTTTGTTTATGTACTCGTGGATTCGCACAGCCTCGTCCCGGGCATAGGCTCGAGAGCTAACAGTGCGGTTGAGGCACTCAGAGATGTCAGCTCGTAACTGGACAGGGTCCGGTCGCTGGTCGGCTGGTAAGGTGGGCAGCTTGCGCCAGGTGTCTGTGAGCTCGTGGAGCCGAGTAGAAGCCTCGATGTACTTGCCATCAAGCTTGCCAACCCCGGTGAGGGACCTGCTGATATCGGCAGGCAGGTACTCGGTGAAGTCGAGGAAGTCTGTGATGGTGGCCTGGGCATCCGGATCGGCAGAGGCAGCACGCATGCTGAGCGTTTCGAGGCGGGCGCTTGCGTTGGCGACACTCTCGATGACAGGATCCATGGGCTGAGGCCCTACGGCTTCGGACATGGTGATGTCGCCATCAGCGTCGAGCTCCCCGCGACTGGCGCCACGAGGCTCGGGTGCAGTCGCCATGGGGGAGGTGTGCAGCTACCACAGCAGTTGCTGATCTGTGGGCATCGGCATGTCAATATTAGATGCAAATGCGTCGACGGGATTGCGGCGTGGCGCGCAGGGTTTTGAGTCGCGACAGGCGCCGTGGAAGCTGTCGGCGGAAGTGGAATGAAAGCGATGCGATTTACCTGGGGATCAGCTAATAGTAGTGTGATGTTGGGGCACGACCTGATGCCGCGTTATTGAGATGGAGTAGCGCGTTTGGAGTCACCAGAAGCGCAAATGGGCGGAGGTGAATAGCGTTGTATCCGACTTATTCAAGAAGCAGGATATTTTGCTGGCGATCGTGCTATTTGTGTGGGAATTATGGGGCGCGGAGTAGTGAGTGGGAAGGTCTGGGGCGCACATGCACGCAAGGTCAACAAGCTACGTCGGTGGGGCCCTACCAGCGGGCAGGCGCATGTCGGCAAGCCAAGCAGGTGCAAGGGTGATGCATTCAACGCCCTATGCACAGCAATCCAAGCTTCTCACCCAACCACACATTCAATTCAGATGATCCTACCTCACGTATGGTCTTATTTGCAGCTCACTCGCCTGCATGGTTATAAGGTGTTATCTTGAGATTAATCTTAAAAGAAAGCATCCATGTGGTAAGAGATACCTCCCCAGCAAGTCCAGTTGTGGTGA
The DNA here is from genome assembly GCA_022432385.1 of Xylariaceae sp. FL1272. Lineage (NCBI taxonomy): Eukaryota > Fungi > Ascomycota > Sordariomycetes > Xylariales > Xylariaceae > Xylariaceae sp. FL1272. The sequence continues at coordinate 109,341 of JAJJXC010000059.1, forward strand.
ATTGAGTGATTGAGTGACATAGATGGCCTATTAGAGTGTTTAATTATAGACAGGTATTAGATCAAAGGAATCTACTAAATCACAGGAATCTCAGAATAATATCCCTTGCATTAGGCTACATGAAGTTACCTGACTCGCCTGAATGCTATTTTCCCCAACGTCTAGCATCCTCCTTCCAAGCAATGTCAACCACGGCCTCTTTTCTTTCTGTATTATCTACCTAGGTACTGCTCTCAGGAGAATTCCCTCTTGTATGGCAGGTAGGAGCCAATGCTAGGTAACTCCTCCTTGAGCTAAGTCTTGTTGTCCCAATGCAAGCCACAAATCCCTGGCAGGCAGCTCCCCGCCCTCGCCCTTGCCCACTTCACCACACACAAGTATGCTTGGACTCTATAGATGATCGTCTTCCTCTATGACTCGAAGTTTCCACTGCCAAAACTGTGAGGTTCTACAATGGAGCCTTGTCTGTCAAGCCACTACTCAAATAAAATAACAAAGGTAAATGGTGAGGCGTGTTGAATCGGACTTGGAAGTCGCTGAGGAGAAACGTGAGATCTAGAAATGTGTAGGTGGTCTCATGCACTTTGTGGTCTCTCGCCATCCTTCTCTTGCCAAAATATGGAGGAAACTGAACGAACGAATGAAGACGATCAGCAACAACCAACCGTAGATCAAGAAATCGCGTTCCTGTATCCCAGAAGCCGTTCCCACAATAACATGAACTCGACGGTCCTTGCCCTATATCTCATCTGCTTGGACTATAAGATCACCACAATAGCCCATAGCTACATAAAGGCGGTTTCGAGGCATTTGGGAGACCTTTAAACATCAACTTGATCATTTCGCACACATTAGAGGGGTTTTTAAAAAAGAGGTAGTAACATCAGTAGTCACGTATCAACCACAACAAATCCAAGTCAGACCGACTCAGTTCCTCATCTGTAGACCATCATGCCCATATGATGTAGAACAGGCGCTCAACCTAGAACCGTCCAAAACGCCCCTAACCCATCACACCTCCCCCTTCTCCCGAACGACGTCCAACCCCCTAAACACTACCAACAGCACCAAGCGCAAGCCCCGTAACAGCCGAAGCAAGCACCCAAACACTACTCCACGCAGCAGCCCCACGAGTCTCAACCCCATTGACCGTGAGTCTCGTCTGCAAGAAAGTATTCAGCGCCGTAGCAGCACACAGCAGCGCCGTCCGTCGAATTGCAACTTTAGCCTGCGTGCTCCATCCCCAGACATTCCACCACACCGTATCCTTCAAGCTCGCCCTCGCAGGGTCAAAACGCTCATTCTTCTCGTCTGCTTCGGTGCGCGCCGCGGAGGCAGCGGGCGTGAAGATGAAGACGCGCGCCGCGAAGCCGAGGATGAGCGTCACGGGCAGCAGGCCGATGTAATTAGTATCGTGCGCGCGGACGACGGAGATCAGGTCGTTGAAGTAGAGGACGAGGTACGTGGGGAGGTACGTCGCGTACGCGAAGAGCAAGGCTACGCTATAGATTGCTCCTGCGAGGAGGGTGGTGAGAAGCGTGATGGGCGTGTCGGTCAGGATGTCGGCGTTGGGTGCCGTGGCGGGTTTCGCATGGGCGCGGGACAAGGAACGCATGAAGTGCCATGGGATGTAAGTCGAAATCGTCTCGACCGCGAGCGTCAAGAGGATGGGGAGAGCCGGTGTGTCGTAGTGCGCGAACAGGAGATAGAGCTATGCGCGACTGTTAGTGGCTGACATGCGCGAATGGGTGCGATATTTGTTGCGACCAAGGGCACTTACAGGAGGAACGTGGGTGAGAAGATTCAGAGCTGTGATGTCGTAGCCGTCGTAGTCACCGAACCAACCGAGAGCGAGCTCAAACCTGTCGCGTCATTACTATCAGCAAGTAGTCGCATGGCATGCAAGGAAGAATCGAGCATGGTAAACAAGCGGTGCGGGAGTCATCAGTACGTACAAACGCCAGCCGATGATGGCTACAAGTTCAGGCCACGAAGTAATAGGTCGCGCATGTGCCGCCAGGACGCCTTTCGTGAAAGGCCACACGAGCGACGTGCCAATACTCGAGATGATCATACTCAAAATCGCGACAAGCGGAAACTGCGCGGACTTCGGGACCCATGATCGCGGCATCGGTGTGGGCCGCGTTACAGTTGGTCCTTCGATCTTCGCGATCTTGACGACCGTGTGAGGAGGAGAGGCAAGCGGCGCATCTTCAACAACATGAGCAGGCTTCGTCTCAACAGCAGCTACAACCGGTGGCGGTGTGAGAGGTGGTGATGATGATGCTTCCTCTTCCTTCTTGACAGCGGCAGCGGCGGCGGCAGCTTTGCCCTGTCGTCTCGTGCGCATCGTCGGCGGCATCCTGTTGATGCGACCTAGTGTCCAGGTGTAATCGAGGGAGTCAAGAATTCAAAGGGATGAAAAGCCTATCGAAATAGAGAACAAGAGCAATGCGCCAAACAAGCTAAACCGTAGAGACTAAGGTGGTTATGGGCGATAAAAGGGGATGTGTTGAAGGCTGCCCGACAATTTTTCAACAGGTGTTTAATGACCTGAGGCACGATGATGTTATTGCCCGATTGTTGCGGCGCTAAAGGTGTTGCTATGCCATAACAACAAGAGGAATAGAAGCAAGAGGGGCAAACCAGCGGGCCGATTTGGACCTTGGGGGAGCTGCCGAGGGCTTGGCCTGTCGCTTTCGCAGCTCACTCTGCTGCTCCTTGGCGATTGGGCCCATCCCCAAGCTTGACAGGCTCTGCACGGCGCTCCCTCTGTCTTTTCGCTTCACGGCCGAGACAGCTACGTGACGTCGATTCGATTCAGTTCGCTGGAGAGCATCGACGATCTACACTTCATCCCCACACCTCTATTGTTGATCTCTAGATGGCTCAGCTAACTCCCTCATAATAAGAACGCCTACTTCCCTCTACTCCTCTTTCGCCCTTTATCTACACGTCCCGAACGCTGCCCATCTATTGCTGCAGATGTGCATGTAAACTTTTTTAAACCCCCTGTTGTCATGTGTGCCTGCGTTTGCGCGACCGCCAACCCAGTCACAAACTACCAGGCATGAACTCGACATAACGACTGAGATTTCGGAATAACTTCTCGCAGGAATGTAGTCTCATGGGGTCGTAAGAGGCTGACATCCAACTAGTCACTCCAGCATCAAGCCTACAAACTGGGTTGTGCATAAGAGGTATCTGGCTCGGGCATAGCCTTGTCTTGCGAATCACTTGTCACGACTGTTCGAATCCAAAGTGTTTCGAATGAAGTTTCATTCCTAAAGACCAAATGAGTGCCTTGGGTCCAAGTACGAAGTCACGAAGTCCGTGACTCAAGGTATGCTACCAATCGTTGTGCTTCCCTCACCAATGATCGCCATTCGCCATGTGTGCCGGGTGTTCACTCGACGCCCCTCCGATTCTCACTTTAACCTCGTGGCAGCTCTGCTCCCGATTGACACAGGAACGAGTCCACTCTTCGGTGCTGAGATTCGGCGGCGGAGCGGACCACCTCATTTACAAGCCGCTATACGTGCTATAAGTGTGTGGTACAAAAGAGAAAAAAAAGCTGTCACGTCCATGCATCGTCTCGTCACATCACCGCGTCGTCAACCATTAACCAACTCATTCCTCCATGCGTCCAAAAAGCATGTCATCGTCTTCCTCGCTGCTGCGCGCCCGTGAGCGACGCTCCTCTTCCTCCTCGTCCACAGTGCTGCCCTCGCTATCCTCCATCTTGACGTCTTGCGTCTGACGGATAGGGCCCCTGGTGAAGCTCTCTGGCATTTGCATCTGCCGATAGCTATTCATGAAGCTGGTGCCGCCGAAAGCTGCTTGCTCGAGGTACTGGGCAGGCAGCGGAGGAACCGGAGGTGCATCCTCCGGAAGCCGCGAGTCGCGGTTGCCTCCGTTGCTTCCAGTGCTGCAGCTGAGCAGCTCGACCGCGGCCGCAAGATCACGGTCGTCCTGGCCAGAGCTGTTCAACCCCGACGATACCGGACGGCGATCCGTGCTTCCGTGCCGATTGTGACTGAAGCCATTGCGGTTAGGCAGGCTTCCGGGGAAGAATGAGCCCGAAGCAACAGATTGGTGCGATCGCGAGTAGTTGCTTCCGTTGCTGTATCGCTTTGCGAGATCTCGGTACCCGGTGAATCCTTCTCCCTGTGGCGGAGGCGTAGTGTCTACAGAGCTGCGTCCGTCTTGGTGCTCTGAGTACCCAGATGCCGTCGGTGATGTTGACTCCGTCTCACTGGCTGGATCCTTGGCTGATTCAGGAGGGGTGGCAGCGTCATGATTGTTCATTGTCACCAAAACAGAGGCAGCTTCAAGTAGCTGTACCTGTTGGTGCTTGGAGATGAGCAGCTTGGACGTATAAGACCACTCGGGAGTATGCTCCCACCTGCCAGGCTTCTCGTCAATACATGCCACACGTGCGAGCTAGGTTTGGACGGTGTAGTCTAGGGTTTGGCGCCAACGGTGCTGCCATGCAACGACCAACCATGATGGAGTAAATGTGAAGGGCAATGGGAAAGAGAATGGGCACACACAAATGCTTGGTCAAGCAGCTGCTATGCTTGTATCCTTTCCCGCACTTATCACAACGAAGCTCCACGCGGCCGCTCTTCTTGCCTTCCTTAGTGAGCGGCTGACCGTCACTAGCGCGTCGGATCCGGGCTTTCTGAAGCCCATCTTCTCCGTCATCAGCCGACATGTCATTGGAGTCGTCGTCGATTGCGCTCTCTTGCCCCTCCATCTTGTTGTTCATGACGAACCGGTGTGACGGTAGACTTGCCGGGGGCGAGGGCAGACTCCCAGCGAGGGCCGATCGGACCGTGGAGGGTTTGGAGACGGTGCTACGGCGAGCGTTGATGGTAATGGGCAAAGCGGCGACCTTGTCACCGGCCTCCTGCCCTTGCAGAGCGGCGGCCACGGCAGCCACGGCGGCGGCGTTGGCGGTTGGGTTGGTCATGCTCTTGCGGCGGGTTACGCGGTGGGCGCCAGACAAAGCGGAGAGGGTGCTGGAGTTGGTGCGGGAATGCGAGGACGGACGACTAGAAGCCATGACTGTAGAGCCCGAAGAAATAGACTGGCGGTGCTGGATCAATGGCCTCGTCGAGGTTTGCATTTCCTGTGTAGTTCAACATGACTGTGATCAGCAAGGCCGCTCTATTCTGGGAACTAAGCTAGGCGGGCACCGGTGCCGATTGAGTATTCACCTTAGAAGAGGCCATTGCCGAACACTCTGGTCACAGAAGCAACAAAACAATTACAGGCGAGGATGATGGACAGTGGTCATGAAGGAGAGCAGCGTACGAGAGCAAGAAAATAGTAGAAGCGAAGCAGAGCAGAGCGAGGAGTATGTGCTTGTTGGGAATGTAGTGCAGTGTGTGGTACGGTAGTGGTGGTGTGTTGGTGGAGGACGGACAGACAAGGGCTATGTGGATTGTGGAAGAGCGAGATGATTGGAACGCAGGACCAAGAAAGCAGCTGGCCAGAAAAATAATTATTTCTCTGGGAAACCCAAAAAAAATCCCTTGAGGCTTGGATCATAAAAGATGAGGAAGGGACAAAGACTGTCTCGATAAGCAGTGAGCACCAAGAAAAAAGAGGACAAGCACACACACACACACATGTTGGCTCAGGACAAGCAGGCAGGACTGAGACGAGGGCAGCTCGTTACTGCGGCGGTATCGCCAGATGTACACAGTGACAGCTCCAGGATGCGATACTGAGTGAGTCCAAGTCTGGGCCAAGGCGGGCAGCGCCTGGGCAGAGATTGGGGCAAGCCGGGCAAAGCGAGTCGGAGAATGGGGGAGACGAATGGGGGGTCACCGGGCCCTGGGGCTCCCAATCGCCGATATGCGCTTGCAAGGTCATGGAATAACGTAGAAACACCACGACCAGAAGCACGGAGTACTGCACGCCTCTCTACTCCAAGCTGCGTGAGACGAGGTAGAGGAGGGTACGTGGACCGAGGCGTGGAGGTACGAGCCCGTCTACCACGACCTCAAGTTACAGGCTGCCTGCCACACCCGGTACCTGCTGGATCGCCTGACGATGGGTGGTATGTGTGTGGCATCGAGCGAATCATCTGAGAACCGGATCGCGCAGTCAGTGGCTTGTTCCTCGTGACTTGCAACTTCAATGCTAGCAGGCAGGATACTACTACTACATGTACAATTGGTCATAATAATACTAACTGGAACACCTCTCGCGCTTCCCGCTCGTCTTGGCCCTTCTCCAAATGTTATGCAAAGTGCCCCCAATCCAGGCAAATATGTCAGCATAAATCAAGGACTTTGGGCCTGGAAAACATGTACCTACCTGCACTCCGCGATTTCGGCTTCTTCGATTTCCACTTGCCGGCGGTGCTCTTCCCTGCCTAGTAGCCATGCCTGGATATCGTCTGCGGTTGGCGACTTGGACCTTGTCGAGCTTGCTTCGCGCATGATAGACGAAAGTTAGTATGTCGTACCTACCTTACCTAGTGCATTTCGCCTCCCTGAAAGATGAAGACCGAATTAGTTCAGCGACAGGGACAAGGGAAACAGGCATGGTTCCAATCGTAGACCACCTCTATGAGGGTGATCGACAACTTTCAAAAAAAAATAAAGTATGTCCCAAGCTTTTTATCAACTTTCAAAGTTACAAAATTCTGCCAAAGCAAGCTTTTCTCTACTCCCGCTATGGTTAATGAAGACTAGAAACAGATCAGAAACGAACAGGTTATCGTGCTCCAATTGGGCCGTATCCTTGGGCTACGAGTAGAGAAAATGTAGATAGACAAAAGTTCCCAGCCAACATTTAAAGTTCTTAGTGCTATCGCGCCATGGCCCCGTGCGAGCCGTGCCAGCTATTGCTAAAGCATTTGCTCAATTCAGGACCGAACAATCAGATAACGATATGTGTACAGCTGTCATGAGCTATGTTAGACGCGAATTCAATGTTGAGAGACACTGTGCTGTACGAGAGAGACCACAAGAAACGTCGCTCGAGACACTTGCAAGCGAACAGAAACAGAGGACATAAGCAGCCTGGAATTGACTAAGTTGCGTCAACGTGCTAGCTGTCTTGAGTACTAGCCAGGCACAGCGGGCTGTCGATGCCCCGCCGTGCATCTCGATCATCAGCTCTCGTTGCTCAACGTGCCCTTTCCATTTGCCGCCATCGTTTAATTAGCTACTCGACAGCAGCGCTTGCCCCTCGCAGTCTGGGGATACCTGTTTCTATTACTTAATTACTGTTCGCTTTGAACGCTCCTGTGTATGGCTCTGTCGTGGCTCTGCAACAGCCGCTTGACCAACGACAGTCAGCTTGCCGTATACGGTTGCGAGGCCCAGACAAGGACTGGAAGGATCATGTGAGAGACGTGATCCCTGGGGTACGCGTAACGAGCTCGAGTCAATAAAATACCGATAGGAGAGGCAGCCATGTGGTGGGGCCATGGCTGGAATAGCTGCTCTTCAGGCAGATAACCAGTCTCGCCAGTCCCGGTCGCCAGTACGGGATATTCGGCAGCAGGTAGATACATAAGGTATGTCTGAAATGCCTAGCGCGCATCTTGAATTCGCTATCTTCGGATGCGAAACAGTTGTGATATCCAAATCACTCGGGCTGGACACAAGGGGCCTGTGGTCGACAAATTCCGCGCGAGACAGTAAGCCCATGACGAATCGTTCGATAGCGACAAGCGCATCGCGTTTGTTCTGGAACTGCCTTTGTTTCATTCTGTATTTCGGTCTGATAGGGCGCGATGGATTTTAGAGAAACATTATCAGTCAGACTGGATACGTTGCCAGCCTTGTGACCGAGTCTGATAGCAGCCCCGACCAAGGGATACTACTCAGCCACTACCGTGATCTCAACCAGCGCTGCCCACATCCTTGTAATTCATTGATATCTTCATGTACAGTATATCCACTCGCCGGCCTGCTCGAAGGCGAGAGAGAGTACAGTCGTTGTTACTGTACCTGGCGGTCGCGTATAGGGGTTTGTGAATGATGTTGGAGCTCTAGGTAACGAGTGTGTTGTACAACAGGAAGCAACACACTAGGCATCCTGTTCGTATGCTTTACTGGCTGTTCATAAATCGCGGTAGTCACCGTGTGATCGTCGCTGTGCATGGGGGACCGGAGGGGTGTGCCTTGAACCTGTCAAGGGTACTGTACGGAAAGGTAGGCTATCTGTCCAATGAGTTCTAGCTGATGATGCACAGCAGAGCTAGAGAAAGCTTTAACCCAGTGCAGATGGTCTTGGCAACCTCGAGTCTAGAAGATGTGGTATATCAGTTGCGCTCCGTTCAATGTTCAACGTGTTAAAGCCAAATCTATTGGGAGAAACTGGAGAAGAGGTGACTCGGGAGTGGCGAAATGCAGCTGGGCACCTCAGTTCCTCGCCGTACCTGCAAGTTACGAGACGAGCGTCTGATTACATATAAGGATCATACTGTACAAATTACTGCATATATTCACCAGGTTTTCTCGATACCTAACATTCGCACCGCAGCAATACTTGAAACAGAGCTTGTCCTCGGACTTTTGAATTCCGACACGAGCAATCACTTGAGGGTTGAACTGCTTCATCTAATTGATTCACCAATTTGTTTCTTGACAATACCCTGGGGCTCCAGAGAAGTTCCCTTGCACGAAATATAAGACGACGATTAACCAACAACCTAGAAAATTGAGGTCCCATGCTCGTGGCAGCTGGCTTGTGACCCATGACACAATTGCCAGTATGGTTAGTGTTCCTTCGGGATCGGCACTCTCTTTCACCCTTTACGACTGAGTCCATTTCGCAATCTGCATGAAAGCCATCAAGTTTCCATTCAATGTCGGCAGGTGCATGGAATGGTACCAGTTCTAGACACACGCTCGGTGCGCGGAGAATGTTGTCCACGATACTAATAAGGAATCGTTTCATTGACTTATCTCGGCGATCTCTCCATTGTAGGTTTGGCCTGTTGTCTAAATAAAGTACGTTCGAGGCTCTCTGTCTTTATAGTAATTCATGATCACTAAGGAGGAACGGTAGGAATTCTAGTTATGCAAGTCGCTCAGTTTCATGAATCGGGATCAAGACTCGTTGAGGATTTGCGAGCATCAATTTTCCAAGAACAGGTCCAACTGGGAACCTGAGATCCTGGTTGGTCACTCGACAAATTGGTATGTTAGTTCTACCAATTAGTATTCACATTGATTGAGCGTTCCTGCGCCGACGGGCCTGTACTCGGCCATTGTGTTCAGTCCAGACGAGGTTAACCGAAAGATCTGGACCAAACAAGACACAGACGTGTGGTGGGACTGCACACCATCTTTCGCAAGAACCCACAGATGCTGGTATTGAAAGTGCCACACCCGTAAGAAACTCTTTTTTACCTCGAAGCCCTTACTTGTGGGATCACGGGTGCCGCTGGCCTGGGATTGGAGCAGGTGGCGAATGCGGCTAAAAGAGTAGATGCATGGCGAGAACGTTTCAACCGCACGAGTGACACGGGTCGTACTCTGCATTTCACATTTTCATCGGTTTCATGGCCAGTCCCATGATTATTCAATGTAGAAATAGAACGACTGCTTGCAGTTTCCTCGAGTTTCTTCTCTTGTGCCCATCTACCCCCAAGACCTCTTAAATGAGTGTCGCAATGCACACGAGCACGAGTAGATGTTCCAACGTGAAAAGGTCCTGAGAAACGGGCTTTGCGACAAAGTTGAAAGTTAGTCGTTTCTTCAATACTAAAATGGCATCCCCCATCGAAGATAATACCAAGTGCTTTACAATCTTCGGACCTGTCGCACTCCAAAAGTCAGATCATCAACCAACACGGCCAGCTGATCTGGTCATAGGGCTTCTGGATCGTCATGACACGAATGATCGGCGGTATGATCGTCCCCGTAGAAAGCCACCTGCGAAGGGCGATACTGTCAGCTTGACAGCCTATGCTCCACTGTCTATTTCGCTGCGAGAGAAAATAGAAACATAAAAACAGCTACCGACAGGGAATCTTGGAGGATAGGTTTGAGCTATGTATCGAGCTTTGGACTTGGAGCGTCCCTGAAATAGCACAATTGTCATCCATATCCAAACTATTACGCATCACTCCGAGTCTTGTTTCCTAAGTTCTTAGCTAGAACGCCCGAGATACGGCCATACTTGGAGGTGCAATTGCAAAACTCGGCCTTGCCCAAATCAGTAGCTATCAACTCTGTGAAAAGAAAAGAAATATCCTACCTATGATCTGTAATACTGACTGCTATAGATTTCCTTTGTCCTGCATCAACCAACCGAATTTAGCTCCGGTGGCTGCTGACGCGGTAGCACACCAGCCAGACGTTCCCCGGGCTCCCGTACGTCTGGGTACAGTTCCTTGTGCGAAGTCAAGCGGGATCGAGCCGCGGTGCTTGAAGCCTCTGGTGCTCGATGCAGGTACAGCGTCACTTGCACGCAAGGAGCATGACAGATCATGACAGAAGACCACGTTCCAATTACACCCAGCCGCACCAGGCTCTTTGAATTCTTGTCAGACACTACTGTATTTCTACGAAGAACACTTCTGTCGCATAATGCACGTCTTATGGCGCAACTCTGCCCCCAGGTACGAACAGCTTGGCTCAGCGGTACTCACACCATATATGTCCGAGATATGCCTTTCAGCTGGGTCGTTCAAGGTCAAGGATGGTAGTAGTCGAACAGCACACAACGATCTTCTGCCAGGAACATGACGATCTCTGCAACCGTTGGATCTGCTAATTCCACGAAACTGGTGTGATCTTCACCGTTTCTTTTCTCAAATCGATGTTAACGAGGAGAACCACAGATACCCATCGTGCCATCTCGCGATGGGACCACCCAAGAGTGGACCGGCAGCGCCCCTCGATGACGTTGGATATCCATTCTCACCATGACAAAACAGCCTGCCGACTGCCTCGCCTGCAGGGACTTTTTAGATATTCCCCCGATGGTGAAAACACAGGGACAAACGTTTCAGGTCCTAATTGACAACCTACGAGCCAGGTCGCCAGACTAAAACAGTCAGGAGCTGGGGAAGAGACAGCGCAGTAAGTCTCCGCAACTAAACCTATTCTCACTGTGAACAATTGCGGCCGCACCAGCGTTTTCCCGACTATTGAACGCATTCACACGATAGTCATCCTCCACATTACGGCACAGTGTATATTCGAATTTCCACTTTCAAAGGTACATTCACATCTTTCGGTTCTCGCAACTCTATCGGCCGACTCGGTGACTCACCAGACTATTGGCCTTTTTGTCGTTGCCTACGAGAGAGGCCACGAGACTGTAGACCCTCGCCACCTCTGGCTCAACCTCGGGAGACGTCACGATGATGGTGCTGAACTTCGCATTTCGAATTACAAACCTGTTTGCGGGCTTGGTAAGCGCTCCATAGGACCAGATTACCGTTTGCTTATGAACTCGTTAATTAGGTACTGATCGAGACTATAACCATAGGCTTACAACAGTCTGAAGTTTTGTAGAAGCATGAGCGAATACTCTGCGTTCTATCAGTCTATGTAGATAGCTTTCGGTACGAATCCTTCTAAGAGTAAATCGTGATATCTCCAATGACTCGACAACATTACAACTTCAACCCACCTTAGCTATAACCAGGGAATCTGTCGATATTGTAGTAACCGTCTCTAGCAGTTAATCTGCCGTGTAAGTCGAGAATCAACCGAATCAAACCCGATTCCAAAGACCAGGACATAATCTTCCCGGGTAGGTCATAACGCTGGACGTCACTGGAAACGACTATCAAACTAGCTGCGACATGCTAGAACAGAGCTGAAGTCACTTTCACACAATATCTAAAAATCAATGAGAACAAGGTCCCCCTGGACATATACTGTACTCACTGAACTTGCTCAAAGTATCATTAAGCGCCAAATATCTAATAATGTCGGACGCCATGTATCGCACAGGGCGGGGTGGCGCGGGGAACTTCTACTCCCAAAAGGACGTCGTAGATGCGGCCACAAAGGAGACTACAGAGGTTTGTCTCTACCTCATCACATCATCAATAGCAGATTGCGATGAAACTCCTAAATGTTTGCGTTATTGCAACTCAGATATACTTCATATCAGCAACTATCCACCAAACTAACACCCACCCCCAAACACAGGACATAGAAGCCCAAAAGCCTATCTCACAGTCCAGAGACGACACAGGCACAACACCCAGCAGTTCAACACCAACATCAGCCACAGGGTACGCGCGTTCTGGCCGTGGAGGCGCGGGGAATTTCACCTCTACATCCACCCTACCCACGACTTCTCCTGCAACTTCTTCAGCTCTCAAAGCCGCCCCAGCAGCCCGCCCAACACACACCGGCCGGGGTGGCGCGGGTAATTGGGCAAGCGGGGAAAGCGAAGAAGTACAACGCGCGAAAGCTGAGCAGGAAGCTAAGCGGAAAGCCGCTCTTGACGCGGGGATTGTGCAGGAGATTCGCGATAGTCTGCCGCCGCCGCCCAGGATCCATCATTTGCATGCCCCTGGGAGAGGACGGAGACCGGATGAGGATGAGGAGGCTTAAAGGTTAAGTGAAGTTGAGGCTTTTGGGATTATATGTTGGGATTTTGAGACAACAACGGTATAGAAGAGCAGACGATAGGGATTGTACTAGGTAATAGAGGATAATGAGTATGATCATGACAAGAACGAAGTGAGCTCTGTGGGCAAAGGTATGGCGGTGTGTCAAAACGGTGTTACTTAGCCATGGACATAACGGATGATATGGTTCTTCTTATGAGCAAGGCAATATTGCTAAAGGATTGGAGGTCGACAGTAAAACCGGAACATGAAGTCCAATTTCCAAGTCACTTAGCGTATGTCGCAGTTCAATCCAGTCTTGTTCAATACAGTCTTCTCGTAATGCAGGCAGTCCCCATCAATATAACGGGATACATGAAAACAATTTGGCATAAAAATACGAATGTGAACATTCATACCGAGCAGAAGGCAGGGATATCTATCTTCTCTAGCTCAAAAATCTTCATGACCCCGAACGCCAGGACATGCCGTAGTCAAAATACAAGAGACGCCATGAATTTTCCGGACCACCCATCACGAAAGACATGCCAAACAGCCGTAAAGAAGCAATCGCAAGATCTACTCCGAATCCACATCCATGCCATCGGTGGGGATGTACTCGACTCCACCATCGACACGGAGTCTTTGTCGAAGCTTCTCCTTGCCGAGAACCTTGGCCTTCTCTGGGGTAAGGGTCTCCTCCATTCTCTGGATCTCCTCTGCGGTGACGCCTTGCTCCAGCAGACGTCTCTTCTCGCTGCCACGCATGCGGGGAAGCAGATGGCTGTGGGTCTCGACCAGCTTCTTGTCGACGGCAAGCTCGCGGGCACGTTTGCCGGCCATGCGTCTCTTGTAGTGAACTCTCTCGCGCTTCTGTCTGATCTCCTGGACTGCAGAGATGGTTAGTGACGGCTCGGCATAATTCGAGCGAATTATAAGACGGAAGTTGGACTTACTGCGCGACATGGCCTGCATGGTCTTCTCCCAAAGCTCGCGGTTGTATCGGACCGGGACGTTGCGGCGCTGTGCGAACTGGAGTGTGGAGTCGACAGTCATCTCTTTGCCGGCCTAAAAATGCGACCATCAGCAATGTTACCTTCTACCAAGTCAAATGGGACACGTACCGCCTTCCGGTAGGCCTTGGTCCAACCCAGCTTGCGGGGGTTTCTCTTCATCTTGAAGTTCTTGTGGCCTGGAGTATACTGTCAGTACCTTCTCTGTACCCTCTTAGAGTTGGTTGGATATACACTTAGACCGACAGAAACGGAATGCCTTGCCGTCGTTTCTGACGAATTGCTTTACAATGGTTAGCTATAATCCGAGAGAGCTGCTTTGGGCGTAGAAAATCTCTAGTTGAAGGAAGCATTCAAAACATCACAAGGAGTGACGAAAGTCTCAACATAGACAGAATGGATGGAACTTGGCATGATATCCCAATCTGAACATAATCGCTCGAGAGCTGAGTATGACCTAAGTCCTTGATTCCTCAGCCAAGCCTGGTGTTCCTTTTCCCATTCTGAGATTGGACTGAGAAATATGATCGATGGAACCAAGATTATGCAAGAAGTTGTCTCGTGGGAGAGCTTGCTGTTGGATTGAGGTTCGAATGTAGGCGCATGCCTCTAGCTTCGTATTCACATGTGTGAAGATCAGGTTGACACCAAGTCCCATGTCTGTCTATGTTATGGAATTCGGCAAGAAGTCACGATGCTTCGACTCGAAAGGGGCGATATAGGAATCGATGCGACCGAAGGAAAAAACCACTTACCATTCCCTTTCCGGGGTAGGCCGGGCGAGAGCAGAAGTAGCACGTTTCCACCCTGTAGAGCAAATCGCATCAGTGGTTGAATCTTATGACTTCAGTATGGTAAAAGAGCGAGAAGGATCATGCGGCGTTCGTTCTGTCTGCTCGAGAGTCGTTATCGCAGTGTCGCTTTGCCCGGGTCTATCTGCGCAAGGTTTCTTCCACTCGATCAGGTAGGGTCGCAGTACGCAGCCGTCGGTTCTGTTACTGGGTCCTGGACACCATTCCCATTCATCCTGCTTTCAACGTCCCAGTCGCATTGTCGCCTGGTCCAAAGGAATGTTGATGTGAATTAAAAGGCTGAGACTCACCTCATGTTGGCAGTTGGGCACGCGCGCTCTGTCGTCGCAACTGAGTAGGTTGGGTTGTTTGCGGCGAGTTCAAGGTCTCGGCGTGGAAGAGCTAACAGGTAGAGGCAGTGGCAGAATTGTAGTGGCGGTGGGGGGACCCTTTCTGCCGTCGCCCAAAATTTGCACCGCCTACTCTGTTCGGCTAGCCACTCATTGATTAGATAAGACTAATCTCCATCGTAAGGTACAATGAACTTCAACGATCCAGTTCTACCGTGCATTGTGTCGTATCCCCAAATTTCCGCATTGCCATCACCTTACTTGCCAACAACGAAGCTTGCTGTAATCAATATCAAAACACCATGTCTTTACTAGTATATGCAGGCGGTGCCGCTGTTGCTGCATTCCTCGTACGTATTAGATCTATGACTGCAACGCTTCCCTCTCTTTTTAAAACCAACTACTCCATACCCGAACTCACTTTCTAACAATCAATCACAGGGTCGCGCAGGACTGGTAGCATGGCGAAGATCACGAGGAGGTGTTGGAGCGATGGGCAAGGCATTCTATAAGGGAGGATTCGAGCAGCGCATGACCAAGAAGGAAGCATCGCTTATTTTGGCGCTCAAGTATGCTCCCCTCGACAGAAACATCCTACCCATGACCACCGAGATTTTACTCCGTGAACGAAGAACAATTGACTAACCATCCCAAAGCGAGCGCGCCATAACAAAAGATAAAGTCCGCAAGGCCCACAGAACACTCATGCTCATGAACCACCCCGATCGAGGCGGAAGCCCATATCTCGCCACCAAGATCAATGAGGCCAAGGAGCTCTTGGAGAAGCAGGGCAGCTAGACGCGGGACAATTACATGGAATCGAACCTCTCATCTCCTATATCCACACATACCGCGGTGGTCCGAGGGCCCAATTGAAAACGAAGGAGAATCAGGAGGGAAGAAGGCTTACACGAATATCTGTACAATATAATCACGGCATTTCACGGAGCGACGGCGTTTATTGATAGGGTTACAGATGGATTCTTCTGGCGGAGCATGTCTTAGAGAGACAGAGCTCTTGCTAGACTGTATTAAAATCAACGCGCACGCACTTTCTGCTCTCCATACTAGTCCATCTTCGTCTTTGCGTGCCCTGTTCCGTATTCGCCTTCCTCGTCACAGCCACCATGGAAGCGGAGGTCTTGCGATTCGCGATGAGGAAAGCAGCTCACCGAGCTAGGCACTGATTATTCTTGTTCCGCCAGTAATGCCATCAGCCCGAAATGAATTATTTACCAACCTGTCTCCTCCGATTGTGCTGAATCATGCTTAGTCTCACCCAAATGTGATACCTGGAGAAACTTACCTTCAGTCTCCTGAGCTTCCGGCTGAGCTGCAACTTCTTGCTGCACTAGAGGTGTGGAGCGATAGGGTTCGCCGCCGTCAACCATCTCTCCGTCTGTCCACTCGTCACCGCTGCATCTTTCGTCAGCCTTTGCACATAATGATCACCTTAGCAATCTTACCCGGCTGCGTCTTCCTTCTTGTCGGTACCCTTGACTGTACGTCTGATAGCCATGGAAATCATGGCGCGCAGAGTATAGACAGCATCGTTGCCAGCATTGTGGTAATTGTATCCAGGAATCTCAAGCTCACCGCACACCGTGTCCAAGCTGCGACCATTGGGATATCGCTGGAGTCGCTGGGACATGCTCTTGGTGTCGATTTCATCGATGACAAGACATGATTCTCCGTGTAGGTCGTAGCCGACTTTGCCCAGGTATTTGATGTCCTGTGGGAGGTCATGGCCCACAAGGACGACTGGTCTGTTGTCTTTAGGTTGCAGATCCCCGAGGAGTTGCCCAATCACTCCATTGATGTTCTTGATGGAGACCATCGCAGACTTTCCGAAATTGAAAGACTCGGGACAACCTTTGACATATTCAGAGTTCGTCATGTACGAGTACTCAGAAATTCTGATATGATGGGCTTCGATCATGGGAAACCAATCTTCGCCTCGTTCTCCGGGGGCAACATCCTCGACGTCCTCAGTGTCGAGGATGGCGAATCCGAACTCCGTGATGATGTCGTTGTTCCGCTCGTAGGCCTCAACATCAACGCAGACAAATCGTACGGAGTCCCTGGGCTTGAACTTTGGAGGGAGATTGACATTCCACTCGAGGGTAGGGTCCTCTACGCACCATGTTAGTTCCAGGCGGTATAGTCTAATGGAGTGGTCTTACGTGTAGAGATCTGGTCTAGTCTCGGCTGGCGAAGACCCAAGTATTGCTGCACACGTTTTACCATGCGGCTCCAGCTCTTGTACTTCTCGGCTTTCTTCTGTGCTTGTTTCTCGACCTTCCTTGCTAGCTTGTCAGGGTCGCCCTTCAGGGAGGCGTAGATCTTGTTCATCTTGTCTTTATACGTCTGGAGACAAGCGGGCGACAGTCCACTTAGATCAGCACTCGACATCGTCAAGATCAATAGCTTCAGGTCGTCGAAAGCCTCGGCGCTCTCGACTCTTCCCAGGTATCTAGGGCGTGGCGTGTCAGACTCGCCAAATGTGAGGAAGAATCCATCTTTGGCGTTCCCTTGGGGGATGGAAAGGTGCTTCTGAAACTTCTTATTGAAAGTTTCAAGGTATTGCTCAAATTGATAAGTGGGAACGAGCAGCAGCGGGTTTCTGGCTGGGGCTGGGTCATGTTGCACGAATCTGTTCCGCATTTAGAATCACTGCTCATCTATATCATGTGGTTGTTTTCGGGAATGAGACCTACATGTCCCAGATGCAGCCCGTAAGTAAGGTATCTCTGAAATAGTCATGCACCTAAGGAACATATGAGTGAGCCGTCCTTCAGAGGTGAGCACAAGAGCAAACTAACCTTCTTCTGGTTCGTCTTGCCGACGTACATGTGCGGGTATTTCTTGATCAGTCTGAACGGTACAAAGGCGACCGTTACTTCAGGAACATCGCCAATATTCAGGCCCAAAGGCTCGTAAGCATTGGTTGTTACTAGTTGGGAGCCATCTGAAGTTGTGTCTTCCAAACCGGTGACCGCAGTAGTGTCGTCATTGGAAGCAGGCAAGGCAGCTGCAAACAGATGTTAGCGCATGCTGTGAAGGCCAAACCTCAAATCTCACATGAAGGTAACCTCTGAGCCATTGAGATGGCACCCATTGAGGTGACAAGCTCATCGTCGCTTTCATCGAAATCTGGCAAAACGCGGTGTGACCCCATGGTGGCAAGGAACACGTCGAGGAGGGTCTTAGTTGCCGAGAAAGATGGACAATGGTTGACTTTGGCTAGAGGAACTCAGCGCGTGTTGGATAGCTCGGCGCCAAATGTTTTATGGTAGATGACGCCAAAGAAAGAGTGGGAGAGGGTTGAGAAGGCACGAGCCGGAACGCAGGCGTGACCGTTATCGAGGACGCCCTGTTCACAGAACAAGCTATGTACCCAAAGCTGTGAAAATCCAGCTTCGTACGGAAAGCCGGGATTTTTAGTCGAAAGCTACCTTGGACAATGTCATGAGATTAGGTGTTCACTTAGGTACGCAGATTCAAGGCGCTCCCAACACAAATGGAAGCGACGATGGTCTTTCCGTTCCTTCTCCGTTTCTTTACCAAGGAAACATTCAACGCCTTTGGCAAAGGGAGTCAAAGGATATCAAACTTTCAGAATACTAGGTGATCAGCTAATAGATGCAAAACTGTCACGAGATTTCCAGCACCTTTTATCTATATTTTGATGTCCAACCTTGCTTGCATGGTGATGACACAATATTGCTTGTATCTATGCTTCTCTGTTTGGATGCATCCGAGAGCGAGATCTTACTCCTGCACAAAGCTATATGTTTGGCGGTCCATATAGTCACACGCTTCACGCAGCAAATATACCTAGCTTTGAGAGATTGTAGTCATGTCAGGCCTCTGAGTGGCCAAGATTATGCCTTGGGATATGAATATTCTACGGATATAACGGCCGTTGACAGATTCCTTGTTGATAACTTATTACTATACAGTCGATCAAGGCCATGACCAGTATATCTTGATATTATATTTATAACCATGATAGGAATGTAAGTTGACAAATTCACTAAAAGACGAGAGTGTCAGTGATTGTTGTGAAGGCCATACACAATTTGCCTGCCCCAGCAACCCTGTTTGTTCCAGCATTCAAATTCGACATCCGGTTTATCCTGCATTGGACTTGACATGAAGCACATCAAGCCAATATCATATAGCTTTGTCACTATCATCACTTATTTTAAGTTCTCTCACGCGCACAAATTAACAACTCATTCGTTTTCGGAGACCCAAATATTCTGCCGCTCTCACTTAACGTTCCCATGTGTTGCATCGATTCCAAAAATCAAGATACAGTAGCATCACCGGCCGCGTGGTGTCGAGCTTTGCTATCACAAGCCGAGCATTGTTATCGCGAGCTCCATCTCCATTGCTAAATTATGTTCACCTTCAAAACTTCTACAATGAACTGCAAGTCTGTACATGGGCCACAAGGTACGGTACTATACACAACTCACATAACAGTTAGCAAGTGGCCTTGTGAATTGCGAATACGTATCGGGAACTTGCACCGTCATTCCAAGAATGGAAGGCTTTCTATATTGAAGTAACATTTGAAATTACGAAATCAATCGGAAGACATGACAATTGACACCGCAACACGTCGACCCTTACTGCTTTCACATCGTGATCATTTGACTTGCATGTATATATCATCCATTTAGACTCTACTGAAGCGCTAAACATAGCATGGAATATTGATTCACAGAATACATCATTGTCTAACTTATGGCCCCTCATTGCCACACATTTAGGCCCTCTATTGGGTTGTTTACTATACTCAGTTTGTAACAAAGTGGTGCGGTGCCATCATTCTCGGCTAGTACACACCATGCAAGTATGGGGAATGACTTGGAAATAAAGAATATGAAAACCAATGCGATGTATTGCGGTTTAGCAGACCCGGCCTCTGTGGTTCGTATCTAGACTATCGGATGAAACAACACGCATCTCTCCATATATATGCGCGCATGCTTCTTTGTCATTCTTCCTGCTATCCTCTCTAGACACGGCCATCCTCTTCCCTTCTCATACAAAACGACGGGTGCTTCGATTGGATACATCCTGCCTTTTTTGTCACCAACCTTGTAGTTCGTGAGAACCCCGTTCACCGAAGAACCTCCCCGTCATCCACGTACTGTTCGTCCTGATCACACCGAGTAGGAACCATGATCCACAAAACGCCCAACCCCAAGGTTGTAATCATCGACGTCCTCGTAGCAGTCTTGCCGAGCCCAGCGTCCGGTTTGGAGCCTGTGTACCATGCAACGTGTCAACTCCTCCCATACGTGTGCAGGATATGCTTCATTGACCCTGGCTTTGAGGTCCTCATAGCTGATAGCGATTTCTTTATCGCACATCGCCCGGCCGAGAACATCGATGAATAAGATGTCAAGCTTGGAATTGATGGGCACAAGCGACCAGAAATTGTCAAGGACGTCCTCGTTCCACAGTCGGCTCGGTTTGTCCGTCATCACCAGCATCATATCATTCTGAAAGCTTGCAGCTCCGATGTAATCCCCGAAGAGCCAAGCTCGCACAATGTCCGAAACCGGTTGAAACATGAAGGAGGACTCCCGTATGTCGTACTCTAGGTGGTCGAGTACGGTCATTGTGTGAATCCAGGTTGTAAAAATTGTCAGAGTCGCATCGTCACAGTGCTCCGTAAGTGTGAAGTCATAAGTCATACCCTCGATGAAAGGGCTATTAAGTGCAGCTTCGAAATAGGTGGACATGTGCACCAGTAGACGTGCTGGAACGTGAAACGTCTTGCTTCCTCCAGTAGCTCTAAGTGTTACGATCTCAGGCCCACAGCCGCTGATCAGAAATTCATCAGTGAAAGGTGCAAAGGATCAATCGAACGGTCGTTACACTTACCCAGGCTCAGGGATGCTGTCTCCTCTCTGGAACTTGGGCGCCATGATGAAGGAAGCCTCTGCGGCGATTTTGGAAGAACCTCCAAATCACGTTTGTAGCTGCACGGAAGCGATGGGCGGCAGGTTCTTGTAGGATTGCTTCAGATGAAACACCGCAGTCTGAGAGCGAGATGTTCGTAGTCCTCAACAGTGATCGGATGCTCCTTGTAGCTGACTGCCGATGCGACTACCAAGAGTTGGAACAAATCTCTTGAAATGATTCAGTATTGGATTGGTGTTATGGCAGGAAAGAGATACCCACCACGAAGATGCGCCACCATGAGTGGTCAATGATTCTGGAGGGAGAACGAGGGACAGGATTGATCGAGGTTCTGGTCCAGTTGAAAGGTTTGCAATCCAGGCTGGTGCTCTTGCCTGGAGGAAACGTCCCAGAAGTGGGACGAAAGGGTCTTGGAGACTCTCAAGCTGTCTGCATGTCAAGTTGCGAACACCCATAGAGAAGATACGGAAGGCAAGAGTCGCCGCGGTAACCCCGGACAAGTTGTGTGAGGAAGGCCTTCAGTGGTGGACACAAGTGGGATGAAGTAGGTGAGTGAACATGACCTCACTCGACTTGGGAGACTGGAGGCTGAAAGAAGGAGAAGATGACTTCGGGATAAGTGATTGTTTCGGGTGGGTGCAGTGTGTTGAAGGAGGTTGAGTAAAGAGGTGTGGGTCTTTTAGATTTAAATGTAGGAGCCGTTTGATGGAAGGGTTGGGCCATGAGATTGAATAAGGTAATGTAAAAGACTTCCAGTTCATCCCTCGGCCTCCACCAACGCTGCTCCTTCCTAAACTCTTAAGGATTGGGAAGATTGGGAAGGAGCTCGTTTTAAAGGCACCAAATTGGGACAATATGAGAGCCTACCTCCCCACATGTCCAGTCCCCTTACTTTGTTCACCTAGGCTCAGTGTTGTTAAGATACTGACTACTGGCAGTTTGCTGTAAATCATGCTATACGGCCCAATGGGGACGCAATTACATGTGTCGTTACATTGAGATCAAACAGATCAGCTTTGAATCATGGCGCAATTCTTGTTCTTAAGCTATCTAATATGGCCCGTTCGGTTTAAAGCAGCTGTTACTGCGCTCCAGCTAGACGTCTCTCATTACCGCCGCCATCTTGAAGCTAAATATGGCAATTTTGAAAAAGACAAAAAACAGAAGAAGCTCTCGCGGATCCGAGCCATCTAGCTGTATTGCTCTCTAAGGTCGTTCAATTAAGTATGACTGGGTGCTTTCCGTCAGTCGAAGCTACTTTTACTATCATTTTCGGCGCAATAAATCGTATGTCGATCTCTGAGAGTTGCATAGCTTGATGTTCATCCTATATACCATAGGTTTTGTCGTCAACTGGCCTGGTATCATATCGATAAAACGATTTGGCTCCCAATGCCTTCGGCGGCATTTATTAGACATATATGTCGCTTGCCGATCATTCAGACTCCCAATGACGTCTGTATTGACGTGTTATTTCTCTCCAACCCTTTGCCGCTTCTTTTCTTCCTCTGTCTGGTTCCCAGCTGGAACCAAAAAGTCATCGACTTTGAGCCAGCTCCAAAGATCTTTGGGCGCGTTTCCGGAGCCATCATCGTTCGGGTCCCATCGTCCGACCTTGATCATGTGCATCATACGACGGACCAGTACTGGTCGCACACGCTCTGGATATTTATAGATTCTCTTCATTAGATCACCTTCACTCAGATTCTTGGAGATAGACCCTTTGTCGAGGTGAGTCTCTTCATCAATGTGTCCGGTATGTGCGTCTGATTCGTAGTTGGCCTCGCTTCTGCCTTTATAGCCAATCGCGTGACAAACAACTTCCATAAACAGCTTGTCAAGAGCGGAGTCTTCGGGTACGTTCTCCCACATTGTGTCTATAAGAGTGATCTCGTTTGGTGTCTGATGCAACAGCACCCGCCGATTCTCGAAAATGAATCTCATCACATCGTTTTGGAAATTCGCAGCGCCGATGTAATCACCGAAAAGCCAAGCCCATGCAAATTTCCCGACCTGGCCTATCCGCAGGGACTCTGGTTTAAGATTATAGGGGTGCAAGCCCCCCGCAGATCTGTAATAAATCCATTTCGTGAACATTGCCAGCACAGCATCGTTGCAATGTTCTGTGAGCGTGAAGTCATATGTACGGCTCTCCTCGAAACCACTGTTCAGTGCCGTACGGAAATAGACCGAGAAGTATGCCAGCAACTCGGCATGGATGCTGAAATCTCGCTTCCCTGTAGCAGCTCTGATTGTGACCATTTGAGTACCCCAGTCTCTGAGTGGACACTGTTAGCAAGCCAGATACCGAGTATGTCATATAGTAACTTATATCTCGATATGCGTACCTAGCTGTAGGGAGGCGTGGACCGCTCTCGAACTTGCGCTTCATGTCGAGTGTCTTAGCAAGTGGCTGATGCCTTTGATTTAGACCCGTATGAGGGGGCTCGAGGACTTCGAGGAAGTCTTTGATAAAACGATAAGCCCCTAGCGAAGTGCGAATGGCTATCTATATGAGTGAGTAATCTGATCAGTTGTGCAACACATAGCATTTCTGACTGTAAACACCACGGCGAACGTACGTGATGGGTTGTACTTGCGTCGGCGGCGAGAGAAGCGTATTGCACACCAACGAGACTTGAAGAGTAGGTAGAAGCTGGTAGGTCCCGAGTGTCGTGGTTTCAATTGGATGACGAGAGCACTGATAGGTTGAACTTGTTCGCTCGACGACTCACGATCTGCTCAATGGGTCGAAAATAAGACGGGAGCATATGAGGTGTGACATGTAAATGGCTATGGCGGTGAATGATTGCACATAAAACATTAGACTCGAAGAAACAGGCTACACGGGTGGTGCTCTGGGACTGAGGTGCCCGGGTACTGGATGTCGGTGAGCGGCAGAATAGACCTCATCACGCACAGAATTAATTGAGGAGAGGAACCTAGTGTGTGGGTTGGGAGACGTGAGGCGGGACAGGAATAGCCGGATCCACGGCAGTGATGACAAGATGGGAAGGAACTCGAAAGTAGATTGAGGAGGCAAGATCGAACAGCAACTTCGACGCTGTTACACAGTGCAAATACGCGAACGTCTGCTAGAGGGCCTATTGGATGAGATTGCGAGACGAGGTACCTGAGGCAGTCGCAGTGATGAATATGGGCAACTGCTATGAGTAGATGAAGGAAACACTTCCCGTGCATTAGATAGGTCGAGGTCATGCAAAGGTCTAATCTTGGGGACAGAAAAATGACGTCACTGGCTGTTGTGTTTGCAATGGAATACTGGAAGGGACGTTCTAATGTGCGACGAAGGAGTATAAGGAAGAAGGTTGAGTTGCGAACTATCAGGCTGCTATTATGCCTCGCTCTAGAGGTTGCATTGGGAAGCTAGGGGAGGTGGTAACATACCTAGGTAGGTAGTAAAGTTGCCTCTCATGCCGAGTTGGACAGTTTCCTCCAATGAAATGAGGAATTCGAAGTGGCAGAGAGGAGTCGATGCTCATGACATCGCCGAGGTGACGCTGATGTTCGGCCAAAACACTGAACCTTTCAGGAACTGGAAGGTGACTTGCTTGAGTTCAGGTTGTCGAATTGGATATTAAGCTCGTTGGAGATTCAGTCTCATTGAGAAATTGATCAAAATTTTGTCATGTGTTGCATTTTTGACGCATTACAGAGAAAAAGGAATTTTGGGTTGGTTTATGGCCTCGCCCATGTACTCCCCAGGAACCAAGAGCATTGGGAGGGGATGTTGTTTAGGGTAACCATAAAGCACCTATCGTATGTACATCAGTTAGCCTCTATAGTTATCTAGAGTAATCCGATGCGGAGGCATTGCCTCGCGGTATGTCTCGTGATCAACCCATCATAGCCCGTCAACAATGGAATCATGATATCTGGGCCAATCTTCACTGTCGGACGCGGTTGACTCTGACTCGATCTCACGATTGTTGTCTGCATTCTCGTCGCAGTCGTCCAATCCGTCCATGGGATCCCGATCATCATGCTCCTCATCATCCATCTCCTCATCCATCGTATCCTCGTCGTCATCCTCGACCTCGTCATCCTTGTCAACCTCACTTTCTCCATTCATGGCCTTGTCTTCTCCCTCTTGGATGATCGTACCTTGGTCCGGCTGAGGCTCGATTTCGACCATGTAGTCATCGACCTGAAGCCAAGCCCAGAGATTGTCCGGCTCATGACCATCGCCTTGATCATTAGGGTCCCATCGACCTGTTACGCTCTTGTGTGCCATGCGACGAGCGAATTTCGCCACAACATGCTCTGGGAACTCGTCGATTGCATCCTGGACCAAGTATTCCTGCGTGTAGCTTAAGCGTGAGATGGTTTGGCAAATCGCATTGAAGAACATCTCGTCAAGTGGAGATCCGACCGGGACCTCCGACCACCACCCTTTCCTAACATCTTCAGACCACAACTCGGCTCTTCTGCGGAAGATGACCTTCATCATGTCATTTTGGAAGTCTGCTGCGCCCAGCTCGGATCCAAACAACCAGCTGGCCACCATGTCTGAGATATGTTGAGACTTTACGAATTGTTGTTCGCAAATGTCACAACCGGCTTCTTCAACAGCGCTTTTTTGATACATCCAGGTGATAAAGCTCACTAGGGTCGTCTCTGAGGCGAAATTGAAGTCGTCGAGAGCGAAGGTATAGTTTCTTCCTTGGAAGTTGCTATTGAGCTCTCTCCGGGCTAACGTAGAGAAGTGAGCCAGAAGGTCGGCATGGACGGAGAATTTTCTGCGTGGATAGTCGAGTTTCAATTTGACAACTTCGTGGCCCCAACGACTAGATGAATCAGCCGATATATCGTGACTCCTCTATTGCTTCCCTCGTTGAACTCACCTGGGGGGCGGGGCTCTCCCCTCTCTCTTGAAGTTGCGTGGCATGATCAAATCATATCTTGGGAAATTGTTGAAGGAATGCCGGTGTGCGGCTGTCACGACAACAGCTTTATGATCTCGTGAGTGGGCGAAAGTGAAATGTTCCTTCTTGCTCTTTCCAAGCTGGTCAGCAAGAGACACCCATATGGTTTCGCACAGACGTAATTAATGGGACGAATGTGACAAGTGGAAACTTACTTCAAGATGGCGACAGTGATTGCATCTTGAGGAAGACTGCAAGCGGATTCACAAATGAAGCGTCAAACCTCGAACGTGGTTACCACAGAGCAACCACACAGCTGACCGCGGAGGGGAGGAGTGGATGAGGAGGCAGGACAATGTTGCTCAGGGTAGTGCGATGAGAGGGTTTTGAACAATTTCAGGAGGGTTCATTGGGAACCAAAGTCATCTAGTTTGGGCCGGAAGCTGGAGGTTGAGCGAAAACACCTCGAGGCCACTGTGGTAGAATGGGAGGATTGGTTGGATAAAAGATGGGAAGACAGGTGGTCAAGGCTTGAGGATACCCTTAACGAGCAAAGTCGAGTTCAAGTGTGTTGCATGCGATTCTGCAGACCAAAAGGCGAAAGACTGGGGAAACAGGATTACTTGCAGCACTTCCCATTAACACTTGTTGTGCCTTAGAAACGTTCTTCCCCGGTCTCATTTCATCGTCTCAGCAGCAACCGTGTTCGCAGTTGCCTTAGTTACAGTCAAGTCTGCACTCGTTTCTCATTCTCACATTCAACACATACCTTCTTCGCTAAGCTAAATCACTTGAGAGAACGTCGGCGTAAATGTCCTTCTTCCAATTCCAACACTCTGTCATCAACCCGATTCATCTCCAAGCAACATCGGCTTCAAGAAAGGGTCAAGAGCGCCTGCAACGAGTAGTTACCGGTACTACCTCGTCTTCACTTCCAACTCGACCTCATTCCAGTCAGATGGGAACTCAACTCCCATTTTCTGCCTGTTCTTAGAGTCCCCTGGGCTCGCCACTGCATCACTTCTCGGCAACCAAACCGTAAGTAACCACGTAAGCTCGTAACTTTTTCTGTTCAGTGTCCACAATACTTCGTAATTCTCATAATTAATCCCGGTTCTCAAAGCTAGTATCGCCTGTAAGAGCTTCGCCGACCTGCCGCTTCCCTGCAGAGATACCAGCATTACCGCGTGCGTCAAGTCAATAACAGCATCTGCTTCTGGAAACACCCTTTCTGCGTCAACAAATCACCCAAGCTCCATTTCGATACTTGGAAGTCGCATCCGCTACTCAACCACAAGTCATTCTCAGTTACAGAAAATTATACGCAACGAGTCCAACCCAGCGCTAAGTTATTCGTTCTGCAACCACGAGTCCCAGGAGTTTCGGTTACCGCATACAACCAAGATACAGCACTTCACCGTCACTCGCCCCCTCGCCTTGGCACAGACGTTTCGTCATGGCACCCAAGTACCACAGAGAGGCTAGCACTCCCGAGCCTGGGTAAGTTTACCGGCCCCTTAAGTCCCGTATTGCTGGAGCCCTTGTTGGACCAGATCTTCGCTGACAGTAACCCGTCAGCTTTTGGGGCCCTGAAGTCGTGACGATCACAGCAACCGGAGGCGAGAGGGTTTTTCATATCCACGCTCGTCTCCTGGCGCACATGTCAAAGTATTTCCGGACTGCACTCAATAGCAATTTCCAGGAGGCCCAAACGCGCGAATTCACTCTAACAGAGCATTGTGACGACACAGTTCTCACCATGTTTACAGGCTGGGTCTATCATCGACACATCGTGTCCAAAGAGATTGTCAAAGCTAGCGGTTCAGCCAACGAAAACATTCCTACTGCAACTTTTGTGAAAGGTTGGCTTTTCGGCGACTATATCGGCGCTGTAGACTTCCAGAATACTATCATCGCCATCATTTACGAAATGAGAGACGACTTCTGGCGTGACAATATCATGGAAGAATTCTGGCGATGTACACCTGTTAACTCTGTGCTCGACAGCCTGTTTTTCGAAATGCTTTGCCAGGCGATCTCCAGATCGACAGTACAATTTCACGAAGAGTGTCTATTCAACGGAATGGAAAAGTTTCCAGCCCACGTAGCGCCGGCGCTTGCTCGTCGTTTGTTGCACAAAGAGATCACTGGTAATTGGAACCCAACAGACTATGGACCGAGGAAGAGCAAAGGCCCCTACGATCTGTTGGAATGGATGGATTTCGGCAACTTTCTAGTCAAAACAGAGGAAGAAGAGGAAAAGGATAGGAACAAAAAGCAAGAGGAAGAGCGTATTCAATCCGATGATGACAAACCTTTGAGGAGTGTTAGAAGATCTCGAAGGGAACAACACTTGGATGTTGAACTTCGGCGCAAAAGAAAGAGAATGAGCTATTCGTCGAGTGAAGAGGATTGATTCACTAAGCCGATGGTCGACTCCAGAGATACGTGAGCATATGAGCTAGGCCCGACTACCTAGCTTGAGCTCCCAAAGCTTGTGGCATCGGGATGGGTGAGCAGAGGAACTAAAGAAGAGTCATGGCACCTTCTGCACTCCTTGAACAGGCTAAAGTATCGTGGCAAAAGATACTCGGGACAAAAAGCAGGCGCTGATTTAGTAATAAATGTTGACTTGTTATCGTACACTGTTTGTATGGTGACGAATTAGTTTAGCGGATATATTCATGACACTGTGATTTGCAACTCCAGGTTATATCCACAAACTTTCGTAAACTTGGGAAAACTGCGCGGCGATGTGGCGGCAAAGCAACCCCAACTTAATTATGCTCCTTTTTTTTTGCGCACATTCATGAAGGAAGTAATATGGTCACACAACCACATAAACCGTACTGCAAGAGAGCCACGGGGTTCATCCAATCTCTACAGTAATATCACTTTTGTATTGGTTCATTCCTACACTTTTAGGCTCGTTGGAAGCGATGGTGATAACGAAGAACATACCAATACCTTTGCCAGGGTCAAAACCGAACCCCTCGAAACGCCGATACCCACCACCGACCGAAGTACTTTTCTACACGAAGGACCGTACATGATGGAGGCGATCAAAGTCAGAAAAAATCACTTTGTTTGATAGAACTAAAGACACAGGAATGTTAGCAAGATCCTAACGAAGGGTCAGAATGCTTACCTCTGCCGCCTCATCCGGCGTTACTTTAGAAGGCTCAGAAGTTTTGTTGTCAATCAAACCCAGCTTGGCCCTCTTAAGCATGAACCACAGCTCTCTCCGTGAGCCTCCTAGCGCACCAGAGAGTAATCGCGTCTTAAAATCCTCAACGAACTTATTAAACAAATTCGGAAACTCGTAGTCAATCGCCGTCTCTCTCAGTACGCCGATGTACTCAATCGCGCGACCGTATTCTCTATCGCCGAAGCAGTTCGTGACCAGGTTGCGAACGATCGTGCCCATTTGCTTCATAGCATCCTCAACGGTGTCTTGGTCATCGGCGCTCTCTACCTTCTGCTTGAACTCGGGGATTGCATTATCAGGGTCAATCGGACCTCGTTTATTTTCGGGGAGCTGTAGAAGAGCATCGATATCAAGACCAGATATCGGCTTCGGCTTCGTTTTCCCTCTTCTCCCCACTGCCTTCTCTGGTACTGGAAGATGGTTAGCTAATAATGTTCTTTGATATACATAAGGAGTTTGCTTACCTTTCTTCACGCTGGCCTTATCAATGAGATCTTCGAGTTCAGACTGAACTTGCTTTTGCAAATCGGCAGGCGCGTGGGAATACTTGAGAAGGATGGGTGCCACATCCGGTAATGGCTGGTCTGGATACGTGGCTCGATGTCGGACAACTTGATTTATGCGGTGCAATGGGGGGCAGTAAAGGTCTTCGACTGCAGCATATTCCAAATGTCGATTACTAGTATCGGTTAGTGAAAAGCATTCCAGTCGAAGTTGTGTATCATTTACCCATCATCATCCTTGTCCCACGAAGAGATGTCCATGGCATCTACATAATCGTCCATCGCGTCCTGAAGAATCTCCGAAGGTAAGTTTCGGTGATTCTCAGTAATTGTATTGCCTTGAACCGTGATAACTCGGCCCAAGGGTGGGAATCGATAGTTTCTGACATCCTCTGCGAACGGAAGCTGAATGTCATACAGGCATTCAAAGTCTTGTTCAATATGAGGTGCAAGAAGTAGAAGTACGGGCTCTTTTCCGTCTTTGGCCACCATTCTTGCGATTGCGTAGCTGTCCAGTTCATGGAGTGAATGAATCAGTGATGAAAGCTTTAATGCTGCTGCATCGTTCAGCTTTTGGGCAACTGTCATACCAGTCTCGCCCATATTGATAAACGGTTCGTACTATGCAAGTCAGCTAGAGTTTCAAGGTACAGTTACGGTTTTCATACCTTTTCCTGATTAATGAAACCCACGATACTGAAACTCTTGACAGTTTCCAGCTTTGTGATGTTGAACTCGGACTCGCTGATATGAACTGCAGTACTGCCGTATTCATATCCCTTAGCGAGGTCTTCAAACTCCACATCTCGTTTGCCCCCAGGAGCGCCGGGATCGTTGACCTTGTACGTGCGAGCATTCTTGACTGCAGCAAATTCTGTCGTTGGTTCAACCCCTTGCATCGCATCGCCTTCAGCCGCTGAATGGTCCTCATCCGCTTCTTTCATCACAACATTGCTCGCGGGAGGGACAGTCGCTTTGTGTGTCTTGAAATAACGCTCAACACTGATGCTCATAGCATCTGGATGTTTTTCGGGATCTCCAAGGGTGAGTGGTCCATCATAGGTCTTGTACGGCCTGACTGGTTTGAGTCTCGGGGTGTCTAGCTCGTCTATTGCTTCTTTTATCGTACCAAAGACTCCGTCGCTTTTCTCAACTAGGTCCCTGAGAATAGCTTCATTATGTTTTTTGAGCTCCGACTTGTCCTCTTCCTTGAAGCCAAAATCTGGATCATCAAAATCGACTCCTCTGACCCAAAATTAGCATGCAATTTTACAAAAGTTATTGAGAGAACTCACAGTACGGTGAGGTGGATATTAGACTCCTTGAGTTGTTCCGATATGTCATCGACATCATTGGCCTCCAGTGGTCCTTCTCCGTCCGTAACCAGAACAATCCTACGATTGTACTTGAGCTTCTTGCAAAGCTTGTTGATCATTTCGATAGCAATGACAATGGCGGAAATGCAATCACCATATTCCGTGTCGCTAGGTGCAATACGCCCACGTAGGCTCGCAAGATCTCTCATCGTCATGGGTCCAAGGTCTTGAAGAATGGATATATGACTATATTCCTCTTCATCTACCTCCTCTAGACCATGATTGGTCTCGTCCGTTCGCACACCAATCACACCAACATTCCATGTTTTTCGTGACGCCGCAACAGTGTGAGAAATCTTGTCCCAGACATAGCGCATACTCCAGTCGAGATTTGATACTTCTGTTTTGTTGTCTTGTTTGATGCCTTCTGGATCGGAGACCTTATCACGGACGTGAACAGTCTTCATCGATGACCCTAGGTCGATGATATACATTGTCGCCTCCTTGTCTGCCATGATGGACGTTGCTGTGGGATTGGGATGGGTGAAGACTGAGTTAGGTCAACTGTAGGAAATCACCTCATTGTTCATGAGAAAAGTGCGAGCAGGTCGGTATTCATATTATTTTGTCTCCCGACCGCGATAGCTGCCTGAAGCGCGCATCGAGTCGTCTCAATTGCAAGGGCGGACGTGAGCAGGCAGACGCGACAGCACGTGATGTCAGTAAATGGGTGTTGTTAGGCATGTCCCTGGCTTGGCTGTAGGGGAGTCACTCCACTGTAAGTCAGTTGGCCATAGCTCTCTCTAGGTGCTCCCTCGCACGTCGGCACGTACCCACCTTCCGGGGATTTCCACAGCAAGGGACTAGGATCCGTTCTCGATATCAAACGTCATGCAAGCCTAGGTCGTACCATCATCATTCACAAGTGATTATTTGCTGTGTAGACATAGCATTCGAGTTGTTCTCAATTAACTTTCATTCTCCCCAACATCGCACCTGTCGCATTCTCTCTCTAATTGTCGTCTTGGTATCGTCAAATCTGCAAACATGTCTGACAGGTCGCTCGTCTTCTCTCCAGCACCCTACCACATCCTCTCGTATGTTCCTGTTTCAATAACCACACCCAGATGGCTGCGTTCCAACTTAAAAGAGTTGCGCTGACTTATTATCCTACTTCAGTTACGGAGCGTTGTTTGGGACACAATTCTTTCATGTAAGTGTCATCAAGACGAGCGAATGTATTGACAACCTTCACAATACCATTTAAGATTGACCTCGTATCTAGACGTTCATCAACTCGATACTTTCGTTCAAAGTCCTTGAACGCCCACAGTTTGCCATTCTGCAACGTGCCGTATTCCCCGCGTATTTCGGTATTCAAGCCGCGGCGCCGGTCGTATTGGCCTTGACCTACCCAGGAGGTCGTGGACTGCGATCCCTCCTGCCGCAAGGGATCAGCGGCGTACTCCATCCCGCGAATCGATGGACCGTTTTAGTGCCTCTGACCACTGCGTTTGTGACTGGTCTGACAAACCTCGTCTACTTTCTGCCCGAGACAAACAAGGTAACTGCCCAGCGAAGGCAGCAGGGTACGTTGATTTTCATCATACGCGGGCTGGCAAGCTTGCTGCAGTACGTTTGACGTGGGCATTTGCTGACGTTGCTTGATAGAAATCAAAGACGGCAAGCAGAGCTGGGACAAGGCGCCGCATTCTAAGGAAATGACCGCATTGAACAAGAAGTTCGGCAAATTGCATGGCATCTCCTCGTTGTTCAATCTCGTAACACTGATTGCCACAGTTGTTTACGGCGTGGATCTTGCTTCAAGGATCCAGTAGATGTATTTATGGTCAAGCAACGCTTTGGTTTGATTGCAGATTCCCAGAAACACGGAAATGTATGTTTATATTATTTGTTTGGGATCGTTGAAATGTTGTTATGTCATTACTCATTGTATAAACTCCCATGATTTCCCTCCTAAGCCAGCAAGAAGTTCTCCTGCAGATCGTCCGACAACCTCAACAGTTCTTGATCATTGCCTCTTCTGTGATTTCAGTGTCGCTCTTCACTTATGTCAAGTCCAACGTGCGACTTATGTCCTGCCATCCGTGCTCGTTCACAAGTCGATTCGTCTACTCATGAGGTAGGGGTGGAATAATAGGGCCACTCAGTGCTTGCCAGCGGAGGTGCGCAAGTCTCTCTTCGCCTGTTCGAACTTTCTTGCTCTCGCCTCCGCATCCTTAACCTCGCTGGGGCTCGGAAGCGTGCTGCGCTGGACCCAGCCCTTCATTGACCAATACAATGGTTTCTTATCGAGCTGTTGTGCAATGTCCAGCTTCTCGGTGGATTCTGTGAAGGTGCGGTCCAAAGGTGACTGGGGATTATTTCGCGTCGGCATAATACATTGTTGCACCTCTGTAGCCGTCATGGTCGAAGAGGACCGTGTCAGCTATGCCTCAAGTCTCGAGGCGGTGAACAAACAGCGAAAGCTGGCGTCGGATGGGTCGCAGATTCGCGAGGCTTGGGGGCAGCCGTCTTTGTATTGTTATATGGCTTTAAAATGGCGCATCGAGGAAGGTAATATGGATTTCAGAAGCAAAAATGGCATATGATATGGTGACTGCAAGATAACTTCACATGGTGTCGATGTGAGTCTGCTCATCTCACGATAGTACGCAAATGTCGGTCAGGACAGGAGCGTTGGGCCCACAGCCTCTCAGATTGAAACCACTAATGCAGCTAATGCATGTCAACTAAACCTTGTTGAATGCAAGGTTGTTTGGTGAGCGATGTGCCAAGACGCGCTGAATGCCTTAAGTATGGTGTTGCGAAGTCCAGAAATTTTCGATTAACTAGAATTGTATTTATCGTGGCTGTGACTCGATCTCGACTCCCTCCACAGTATGTCCAACGCATAGAGTACATATTGTGAAAGTGCTGAGCCATGTTGTACTTTTGAGATTCCCACTCCTCGTGTCTCGGCATTCCCTTGCTCGCGCTCCCTTACTGTTTTGTTCAAGTTATTGTCCTCGTCCCGCCGTCTTTTTTGCGACACCTAGAGACTCACTAATACAAGATAGTTGCGTTACCATCACCATTAGAACGATATATGACATCAGTAAATGGATATCCGGATGCTACAATTAGTGGCATCTTGAATGGCCCATACCGCAAGTTGTTTGACATCGGCACAGCATTTACTTCCTCTTCGCCTTCTCTCGTTTATCCAAGTCGCTCGTTCGAATGATCTTGGGGGTGATAGCCTGAGGGTTGTAAGGACGCAGGCTTGGGATCTGCATGCCAACTTGCTTCTGGTAGTGCTTATACTCGGGGTACTTTCCAGCAGTAAGCAACTCAGTAAGCCAAGTAGAGCCTTGGAATAGGTTGATCAGAAACAAGGGTCCAGCCGCAGCCCAGCAGTAGAGAACATTGCCCGAATAACAGGCGTGCTGGTACAGAACAAACCAGATAGTCTGTTCTGCCGTGAAGTTCGGGTGCCGGCAGTAAGCCCATAGTCCGGTTGTGATGAACCCGCGGTCAAGCTGCTCCTGAGTAAAGCCGCAGCCCTTCGGAACCTTTGCTGTCTTTTTGTACTCCTTCTTAGCCGTTTGATAGTCTGGACCAAAGTCAGTATCCTTTTTCCGTTCTTATTCAAAAGACCAATATACCCCATTGCTGCTGATCGCTGAACCACTCCGATAAAACGAGGGCTAGTTCGACGCTAGTAAAGAATATGTCGGCCGCGCCAATCTTAGGCTCAATCTTGGAAGCTAGCAGAACGATGTAAGTTGGTGCGGCGAGTGCGAAGAGTAAGATACTCTGTATGAAAGAGATGAAGGTTGCGTTGAAGATGCTGAAAATGACGGGGTGGCAGTAGCCTCGAATGATCTCCCTGACAGCTCATTAGCTCTTTTTCTCAACTTGAACAAGCAGGATTCAGAGGTTTGCGCACCATCTGTAATCCTCAGATCCAATCTCATAACCACCTTTGCGCCAATAGTTAAATGTCAAGCGAGCCTACAAGCCTTGATGATTAACCCCAAGTCTACATGTGTACAGAACAAAGCAGTGAGAGACATACACTCCAGACGAGGCTCCAAAACGTGATCAAGTCGACTCTCTGACTTGGCAAACCATTCAGATGCGCCCAGATGGAAAAATGTACATTATAGAAAGCCGGCAGCAAGCTCCAGAAGCGGTCGACCTGCGAGTAGTTGCGGTTGACCTCGGAAGCGATGAGAAAGATGCCACCAAGAAAGACGGAGAAGCCAAAGCCAAAGATTAGGGGATTCGTTTCAGCATAGAGCTGAATTAGCGACTCGCGCTTCGACAGAGTATCAACGACCTTGGCGGGAAGATCGTAGAGCTGCGGCAAAAAAGGTTCGACGACCTTGGCATATTCGGCGCAGTCCTCGAGGGATTTGATGGCGGGGAGAGCCATGCTGGGTTGCAGGCAAATACGTATATTGACAATTGAGGTGTAAAAGATGGCGACCTCGCAGACTGGAGCTACGTGGGATTCACTGATATAAGAGAAGCGGAACAACCACCGTCAGTTATGGACAGCAAAGAAGCAAACGCACAGCTCTCTTTGTTGGTGGGCTTAAAAGAGAAGGACGTCATGGATTCATGAATCACAATTCCACATTGCTGACCCGCCCCAACGCGAAACTCGATCCAAAAGCCCAGCAGCTGAGCGAGCATCGCTGTGGTTGCGAAAGAGTTGGGCTGGCTGTGCAGGCTTACTGTCGGTGTGCCGGCACCAGATGCTACCGGACTGTGCCGTTCGTCTACCTGCTGCTGCGGGCTGGCAGACGGGCGGGTCGGGCATCCCACCTCTGGGCACCAGGTTGGACGCAGGCGACAGGCTCGGCAGGCGGGTGCCCCTCTTTGCAGTGCTAGGTCTAGCCCGTGTGACTCTTCTGATGGATTGGCGCAGGGATACGCGTCTGAGGCGCAGGCGACGGCGCGTTCGGTTTCCATATGACGAAACAAGTGCATGCGAGTACTACTACGAGGGGTGTCATGGAGATATATTGTCATTACCTTATATATGGCCTTGAGATGTGCCACTATATGAGTAAGGTACTATGAAGAATTCTGGTAATTACCTAAAGAACATGCCTCAGGTTTGTTTGAATGGCAAGTCCAACAACCTTGCAATTTGCATGTACCTACCTACATGTACCACGCTACGTTACGGTCGGGACATTGCCTTAACAATTTATTACCTGTCAACGCTGTGAGGTAGTGAGATTAATTAGATAGAGGAGAACTCTCCCAGTCATTCGTCTACATTAGAGACCAGCGCAGATTCTTCTAGCTTCAGAGCATGATATTTGGTTGCTCCAAATGAAAAAAAAGGAGGAAGCAGCCCGTCTGGAGCTGTAACTTAAAGTGCCCCACCAACTGTCAACTTTTACAGAAGCTCGTGTCCCTTCCCTACATGTACCAGTCTCTTGCGACGCTCGTTGAATAAAAGAAGTGTACACGAGTGCAACCACAAACAAACCTCTAGGTTTCTCTCTGCTGGTTTCAATCGACATGGTTTCGCCGTGATTGCATCGATAATATGAACCGCCGGGTTTAGCAAGAGCTTCGAGAAACTTTTGTCTTCCCATCTCTTCAAATTCACTTGCAACCCCTTTAAGTTTATACCCAGTCCTAACAGTTGAGCTCGATTCGGATCACCCTCCGTAATATACATTCGCTTATAGGAGCTGAGGCCGGTTCAATGATTGCCTCCTTTCAACGCTCATGTTTACCTCAACGGACCCGTCTCGTATCAATATATAGCATCTCAAGTGTGCTACCGCTCTTCAACCGCACCATGAGGGTGCTCTGTGTGGCCGAGAAACCTTCAATTTCTAAGGCTGTAGCTGGTCATCTCTCCGGTGGCCAGATGCAGACAGTACGTGCTCGAGTTCTCCCTTCCAAGGAAAGTGACATCTCGGCTTACAACGCGTAGCATAATACAGCAGACAAGTTCATCAAGAACTATGTTTTTGACTATGATTTTGGGCACCCCTGGGGCAGGTGCCAAGTTACCATGACTGCAGTTCTCGGCCATCTCACTGCCGCCGAGTTCCCTCCAGACTACAAGAATTGGAGTTATCCGCCACCAGATCGCCTGTTCGACGCACCTGTGAATATCGTTGTCGCTAATGTAAGCCACATATCTATCTATCAGGCCCCGTGATACGTTGCTCATATAATGCTATACAGGACAAGGCCAAGATTGCAGAAAACATCGAGAAGCAAGCACGCTATGCCAATGCCCTCTGCATATGGACAGATTGTGATAGGGAAGGAGAGCACATCGGCCACGAGATACGCCAGGCCGCGACCAAGGGGAACCGCACACTCGAAATCAAAAGAGCGAGGTTCAGTAACATTGAGAGAGCGTTAGGACTACGGACTTCCATCTTTGAGTATGAC
Source organism: Xylariaceae sp. FL1272 (assembly GCA_022432385.1). NCBI lineage: Eukaryota > Fungi > Ascomycota > Sordariomycetes > Xylariales > Xylariaceae > Xylariaceae sp. FL1272. The sequence goes on from JAJJXC010000059.1 coordinate 146,339, forward strand.
CGACACTAACAGATCTAAGGCACATACTGAATGCTTCACGCAATCTCGTCAATCTTGACGAAAAGCAGGTCAACGCCGTTGCTTCACGTATCGAGTTAGATCTGAGAATCGGTTATGCCTTCACCCGCTTCCTCACAACCAATCTAAGGAGTCTTGGCGGTCCGCTTCAGGAATTAATGCTTAGCTACGGTATGTCCAGTACTGGTAGGTTTGTAATTCCAACAACTAATTGTGCATCTAGGCTCATGTCAATTTCCCACCCTGGGCTTCGTTGTGGATCGTTACTTTCGAGTAAGAAATTTCAAACCTGAGCCATTCTGGAGCATCAAAATTATGCACAAAAGAGAAGGTATCGATGTCAATTTCAGCTGGGCACGCAATCGACTTTTTGACAGAGCCACGGTCATTATACTCTACGAGCGATGCCTGGACGCCAAGAAAGCCAAAGTTACCAAGGTCCAAGAGAAGCCGACAAAAAAATGGAAACCCTTGCCATTAACTACAGTTGAGTTACAGAAGATGGCGACAAGGTTCTTGCGGATGACTGGTCAACAAGCAATGGAAACCGCCGAACAACTTTACAATAAAGGCTTCATCAGTTATCCAAGAACAGAGACCGACAGGTTTGACTCTGGTATGAATCTGCGTGGCTTGGTACAGAAACAAACTCAGTCTCAGGCCTGGGGCGCTTTTGCTCAGGGGCTGGTTGATGGAGGTTTCCACCAGCCAAGGCAAGGGCGAAACGATGATAAAGCACATCCACCGATCCATCCTATCACTTTTGCGGCACCAACGGCGCTGAACGATGCAGAGAGAAAGATCTATGAATTTGTGACCAGGCGATTTCTAGCGTGCTGCTCAGAAGATGCCAAGGGCGTTGCTACCGACGTTGACATTGTGTACGGCGATGAATCGTTCCACGCCCATGGAGTTGTTGTTCTAGAACGAAACTACCTCGATGTTTATGTGTACGACAAGTGGACGGGCAGTGTACAACTCCCTAAATTTACCGTGGGTGAGATTTTTGAGCCTACAGAGGCTCTCATGACCGAAGGGAAGACTGTCGCGCCGAATTACCTTACGGAGGCAGACTTGATTGCGCTTATGGACGCCAATGGTATCGGCACTGATGCAACAATGGCAGAACACATTCAAAAGATTCAGGACAGGAAGTATGTCGCCACAGTACCCAGGTCTGGACGCTCAGAAGACAACGATGACCCGGCAGAAGAGAGCCAACCCGCAAGAGGAGGACGAGGCGGGCGCGGGAGCCGAGGAGGTGGCCGAGGAGCAGGTACCAGCAACAGGGGAGGAGTGAGAGAGTTTATTCCAACCAAACTCGGCGTCGCCCTCATTGAAGGCTTCGATAGGATGAACTTTGAGACAAGTCTGGGCAAACCATTTCTACGAAAGGAAATGGAGCTCAAGATGAAGGCTATTTGCGACGGGCAAACCACAAAACAAGCTGTCCTGAACGAGAGTATTGAGCAATACCGGCACGTCTATATGCAGTCCCAACAAAAACTCAGCGTCCTCAAAACGGTGAGTCCTGGATTGTCTCTATAAGCACTCAAAGCGCTAATATATTTGTAGGCTTGTCGGCAGTACATATTTCAGAACGGCGCTTAAGCTATCAGAGTATGGGACAGGACAAAGTCGGCATTACTCAGACGGCTTGAGCTTTTGGGGTTCAATACGATAAGGGCTTTACGATCTGGATACACCACCGCGATGAAGAATGCGTTATGCTGAGTTGACGTCGTGGTTATAGGTTGTAACCCCGATGATCGGCGTCCGTTGTAAGCAGTATCCGCCATATCTATTACTTCTTGGCCATGACATCACAGGATGCCTACCTATTGGGCAGAAATGTCAACGGCAGTCCGTTCAGTCGGCATGCGGCTGGCTGATATTGTTAGCAAGAGTACATTGATGTCCGCGAGTCGGCTAGTGGTATGGAACTAGTTATAGGATTGCTTCCTGACCAATCCAGCCAGTATCATCACACACATGTTGCGCTCCGCTTTGGAGGCACTAACGCCATGACGACGGTGGGTGTGCAACCGCTTCCACTCCACCTGCGCTAGACATCGGCGCAGCACATCTTCGGGAAGGTCTCCCATCGCCCTATCCAACAACGTGGGGAAATGGCAGTGGCTGAAGGGATCTAGCATGCCGTCTTTGTTTGTTCCCTCGCAGCGGGGTAAACTCATACGGGGGGACAACAGAGATCGGGAAGCAGACGCAATCTGCAACCCCTCATTGCCGAGAGCCTCGTCTGCAAATCATGTTCCTGTCTTTGTTGCCGGAGCACAAAAATCACGCAGCCGAAACATATAGGTACTTTCGATAGTCGTCTCGCCGGCTCGACTCTTATTACGATTCTAAACATTGTTTATAAGAACTTTGGCGTCGCGTCGCTCAAGCCTAGTGATTAGCGGCGGAGACACGGAACGTCGCGTACGCGGAGTATTTGATTACATAGTCTTGGGCCAAAGGATCGCCGTTCGTGCTTTGAGTTGCATTTGAGGCTGGCTTAAGCTGTGAAAACGGACGATCTACCAGGCCAATGCTCGCCAATCACAACCAGGGTGGTGGTGATCAACATGTGAGCCTATATCAGTTAAACGGAGACCACGAAATACAAAATTCCAAGCACATGTGATCCTGAAATAGCCGCAATTGTGTAGCTCGACAACCGAGGGCCATGTTAGACGTGGTTTCACCAGTTGAGCACCATCATGACACGCAGGAGGTAGTATCGAAACCCGAATGAAGGTTGTTTTACCGCGAATGGAACCAATTTGAGACTTTGTCTGCCAGTTATCAGTTGCTAGAATTCTGATATCGCACACCTGAAGCATGAATGTTACAGCCCGAACTCTATAGATAGTCCTGTGTTCAATATGAATCAATACCTGAATCGCAGCCTTCAACAAATGGAATACGTGGCTTCGAAAACGTGTACCTCATGCTAGGTATCGCGATCCGAAACTCAAACCCCACAGCCACACTGAGACTTAGCAACCTGCTTCTGAGTAGTGAACTCGACGGGAGCTGCGTGACCCAAGCTCGGACTATAAGAAATGGTGTACAGTCTGGAATTCGGTCGAAGGCCGAGGTCAATTACACCCACACCCTCTCTGCATTGCAGCCGCCTCATGGAATCTTGGAATTTAGCTTCAGTACGTGAGTATACCCATACGCACACCTCCATGGACGAAGCCTCAACCGAACCCGCAATGCATTGAATGCAGCCGACGTCATCCTTTAGAATCGCATTGCGTGCCCTGTGTTTTCTCAGTACACTGAAGGAAACAAGGAAGGCAGCAAAACAGCCAAAGGGTACTACTAAACGGCGATTGTCATACCGCAAGCAACCACGGTTGGGAGGTCTTGAGGGGTACATTAATTGAGCGAGAGTCGTTCGTAGCACTTATCACTTATCGCCCTATCACACGCCGCTCTCTGTCAATGACACATGAGTACCGGCTTAGCAATCCAGGTTTCCAAACCCCTTGTTAGATCGTGGTAGTTAATTGCACCCAGCGACAGCGGATGATAAGGCATGCGACCTTCCTGGAAGATCTCATTCGCTTTCCCAGACGTTACCATGCGGAAGCACAATAGCACCAAAAGTCGCTCACATGCGATTCATTGGATCCATTGGAAGAATCATGTTTCATTCCAAGCGGGCACCAGTTAATGTGAATGCAGCAAAGGAGTCGTCACCAGTAAGCCAGCATCTGCATCTACCTCCGACCCAGGTGAAAATGCTAGAGGCAGTGAATGTAGTGTTTTTGTGGGGAGATTTATTATTAGTAGGGGGGCATCGAGGATTCAGCTGGCATTCGGGGCTTGGGCCATAAGCAACCGATGGTTGTTCTCAGCTCTTCAATACACTGATGATCACTGGGCCTGAGACTGGGCAGAACTTGGGAAGTTGAACACTGACAAATGGCCTGTCCGAACCCCTACCTAACGTATTCTCACCAAAGCTGACTCTTCTTCAACGAATGTCTCACGAATTTGTCTCCCCCAGCAACGCCATCGCCAGCAATGTGCGCCTGTAACTCATTCTTGCTATCACCATCCTACCACGGGTAGGAATTGATGCAATATTGTATTCCCCATCATAGTAAGGCAAACGTGCTTAGCGAATGAGCTAAGGGCTAACACCTATGGTCCGTCTTCTCACCATGGCAGAACTCATTTCAGCATTGGCATCTGGGGCCAGCACCTATCTTGATTCTGCAACTCTGCCCGCGGTTGTTTGATTAGACACGCCCACTTGACTGCTATTAATACGCCCCTCTTCATCCCGTGGTGCCCGTGCTTGTCCGAATGCAGAGGGTGCCCCATATTTGAGGTGACCCAATCAAAGACAGTGCTCGTGAAGCGTGATGCCTATTCTGAGCACGCGCACGCTCCCCAAGAGAGCGACACAACGAGGGAGACACGCACCCCCCTGCGACGCTACGACGCTTCGACGTTGGGTGGCTCCTTGTCTCGAGGTACGCCCGTGGACCAGCAGACAAGTGCGTCCCGGCGTGGTGGTTAGCCAGTCGACGGGAGTATCCAGTACCTCCACCTCGCCCCAGCGCCTGGCAGGCCACACCCGCACACATGCAGACACACACCAGAGGGCGGCGAGAGCAGGGCAGCCCAAAGCGCACCGCACTACACTCACACTACACACTGCATTGTGATTACAGGCTGCAGCACGGATAGCCTGCTGGTCATGCTTGCTGCGCCGGGCTCAATCAAGTAAAATCATGTGTCGCCGCTCTGGTTTCCGGGCCTGTTCTTCCCTCTCCCCATCAACAACAGAAACAACAACAAAGCACTGCACCTCTAACCAAAGAGTCTTCTTGTCACAGTCAAGATCATCGCGCCAGCGTTGCCAGCCTACCTCTCTTTGTCATCACTTTCACTAGTCGAGACCAGAGACCTCCCCCTGCCCATTGCCACTGCTACCTGTTAGGCCTATTTCGGACCTGTGCTGTAAGTCAGAGCGAGAGTGATGAGAGTGTGTGACTCAACCCCAATCAAGTCCTTTCTGTCGCCCCCCGTCGCCCCAACCCAGCACCACTCAATACCATCATCCCAAGGCTGTCGGGTCGCGACGCGCCACCTCATATGTTCGTCTGAATAAATTGCTGATCCTGTGTGGCCCTGCCTCGATAGACACATTTCCAAGTCCCAGACTTCCAATATGGCAACCATGGCATCTGCTGCTGCTGCTTCTCGCGATATTCCAAAGTCCATCCAGGCTGGCCGAGACACCTTAGCTGGTGTAGCGCCCACCCGGGATGGCCTTGTGACAGGCTCTCAACCTCTTCCCACCCCTCCCAACTCCATCTCCCCGGCTCTCAACGGGCTCAAGGCCCAGTTCCAGAAAGCTAGGCTCGACTCCATCGACTCCGATCTCGACCTTCACGATGACAACGCCTCCCGCGCCCCCGTATCCTCGTCCTTCGAGGCCGCAGGCGATATCACCCCTTCTCTGCTGGCAAAGTTCCACTTGCCCGAGATCCTGCTTGGCCACGGTCCCTTGGCCATCCGCCACATCATGGGCTACCTTACGACATCGGTCCCCGGCTTCGCAGGTATCCCCCCGTCCAAGGCACGAAGGCTCGTAGTTGCGGCGCTCGAAGGACGTGGTCAAGGTCACGCCAGTGAGACAGCTGGTGGAGTAAATGGCGATGTTCAGTTTGAGAAGGTGGGATGGGGTCGCTGGAGCGCAAAGCAAAAGGGCCGCCGTGCTCGTAGCACCGGCTCTCGACGATCATCACCCGACAGGCGCATGAGCCCATATCCCACTGGCATTCCCATCACGCAGAGTGGGGGTCTGAAAGTCAGCCGAGCCCGGCTCAACGCTCGACCCACTAGCAACGGCAATTCGGAGTCCTTGTCCCACGATGACCGATACGGAAACAGGCTGGAAAACGAGGCGGATAACATGTCCCTCGACTCTCTCGATCGACCAGGCTCCGCATCTTGCTCAGAAGCTCCAGATGCCAACGACATAGTCATGAATGACAATTCTGAGGATGAGACTGACGACGAGGATTGGGGTGCCGTAGGAGCTGCCGCTTTGCGAGCCGCCTCCTATTCGACGCCAGCCCAAGGAGGTCTTTCCTGTCGCCCTTATAACACTGGAGGTTATCGATCCTTCTCATCCAACACTCGGATGCTCCGTGAGCCTCGACTGGATAATATCGACCTGGACGCCCTCGCCGCTTCATCCGATGCCCAAGAGCGCGAGGCGATCCAGGCTCTCCTTCAACTAAGATCTGTATAATTGTCATGCATGCGCGGCGTTCAGGGTTCACTATATTTTGAAACAACTGGCTGGTTGGCAGGATCGGTCGGATGTGTTTTTGTCACCCACATTGGTCGATGCGCGGCGTTGTCTCGGCGTTCAATCATTTGGAAGTCTCTTGTTCACGAGGCTTTTGCTCTGGTTGGCTTTGCGGAGGGAGAGCTAGCACCTTCTGAAGCTACAATGGAGACAACGACGCTCCCCAACCGTACTATCTTACACCCTTTGCTATTTGGCATCTCGTCAACCCTGGAGGCGGACTACTGCCTTTCCTTTCAGAAACCTTTCGATGCTCCTTACTCGCACGACTTCACGAATTTCCTGGTTGTCAATTTGATCGTCTAAATTGCAGCCAGTAGAATCATCGGCCTTGAGCTTGTGACGAATCCCCTTTGTGGAGCTCGGTCGTCAAGGACTTCCAATGGTTTTTTTCGAAAAACTTATATTATACCCCTTGTGCATTGTATATAATCGTTCTCACCACACTCACACTTTTCACAAAATACCCCCGCTTCAACAACAATTGCGGGCATTTCGGTACTGCCACAACAAAATGAGCAAGCTTCGGATTTGGCGCTGCATTTGGAGGCGTCTTTATATTACACCTTTTAATAATCGATACGACTTGACGGAACGGAATGGGAAGAAAAGAAAAACACAGCAGCTGTGTTTGATAGGAGGATAGGTGGTATTTGGCACGTTGCCTGTGGATCATCATTATCTTGCCTGAGGAGGAGGAACAAAAGAAAAGTGACTGGTGTCACGGGCTTTCAGCTTTGGTTTGCTCGTCTTTATCCGATATCTTGCTCCATGACACCTCTTCAACATGTTGTAGCACACAAGATGGCGCGAAGAGGTGGAGAGTGAGGAAAGAAAAACCACAACCCCCCTCTTTTTTTTGAGGATGATTTGGATGTGGCTTCGGCCTGATCCTTATGAATGAGAACTGCGTTCATCCATCTCAAACTACGTGTGCCTTCTAAAACTGAAGTGATTTGTGTGCGTGGGTATATGCTATGATGGTTGGCCGTATCTGACGAGGTAGGGACCCTGTTGTGTCATTGCGCATCCGACTTCGGAGGCGGATCATGATTACAGGGAGGTCAGAACTTAGGTATTAACCTTTTAGTCTGACGGACCGAGCGGCGGATTACGATAAGGTGTGTCTACATGTAGGTATGTAGGGGCCGAGGCTGATTGGGATTACGTGAGGCGGTTGTTCCGTGCGTCTGCATGTGCGGGTGACCCTTTGAATGTGACCCTTTGAATTCTATTTGTGGTGTGTACCGGATTTCACGAGTGGTGTTGGCATAGATGTGGGGGTGAGCGTTTGTTTGGTGGTATTTTGCGATATAGAAGGGTTTGATGTGTGTAGAGGGTTGTGATGTTTGTAGGGAATATGAGAGGGATTTGTATGTATCTGGATTTTCGGCCGAGCGATGTCTTGTTGAGATGGCTTTGGGGAGTTTTACATACACGTAGATTGGTTTCGCCCAAGTTAAGAGGGCTTGGGTGTATGACGCAGGTGGAAATTGGGTACGTGTGATCTACCATAATACTGGGAATACATTGTTTGCAGTTTACATGGACTAGAGGTCGACGACTCTCCTTATGGGGGGAATTGGGGTGGAATTTTTCTATGTGGTGTTCAGAACGTTTATGGTAGATTACTTGGCTGGGTAACGCAGCGGCAACCGGTAACAGTCAACGTGGTATTTTGTGTCTGTAGTTAACAGTTTAACGATGGATGAGACTCGAGCCTCACTTACGTATTAAAACTGTGTCGTATAATATCAGGAGTTCGCATCCCAGGTTGGACGTTTAGCAGTATGAGTTAGATTACAAGTCCCAAACCGGATTTCGTGCTTAAAGCATGTCAGCTAATAACCACCAATCCAACTCTGACGTTAATTAAGACTTTTTGATATGGTCGTGATAGCTTTGTTGGGTTTGTACATAAAGGAGGAAAGGGTTGAAAGGTCCTGTGAAGCTGGAAAATAAACAATACCAATCCCATCGTAATAGAATAACTATTATAGAAAGCAATCATTCGTGTTGACCTTGCCGAGCATCTTGATAATGATACTTCAGGTATATCGAGCAGGATAGTTGGCATATCGTTTGCGTTTGAATAATTGTCTGAAATCTAGGCACAACAATAAAATAGTAATTACAGAGAGACTCTGAGACTTTCCGCATTCCTTCCCATGAGTGACCGAGGGCTTAGATACCAAGCACCAAGCTGAGGTTTCAGTTCGAAATACAGATGGGCAGTGAAAGATTTGCTATGAAAAAGACAGAGCAGGGCAGTATCGAACTTGAAAGAGTTTATGAAACGATTCCCCTAGCTCAAAAAATTTAGGAATAAAGTAGTTGATTGAGTCTCGTAGAATAGATCAGATGAAGAGAGATTATCGCTAGACTTGAAGATTTAGGTAGCTTTGTTCAAGGTCTTTCTCATTCTCGGGTAGCGTTGCTTAATAAGGGTCGAATACAAGGCAGTGAATGACATGTCAGCTCCTAAGTTTGGCGTTAGGTGTACATCGCGAAAGGGCTTTGGATGATATCGTACTAATGTATACGCAGTTATCTAAAGACCATGCGCTCCTGAGAATGATATAACTACGTGTAAGGGGCGCGGAGATAGAGCCTTTAGCGAGTATATGTTGAGATAGAACATCGTAAGTCAGAGACCTCCTGGATGCAAGTCCTGTCATTTCCGATCTTATTGAAACACCAACAAAAGACCGTGAGCGTAATTACGGGAACGCGCATGCATCCGGGAATTGTTAACCACACTAAAGTAAGCGTATATAGCGTGCGCAAGACGATCCTAATCCCTTAATGCGCAGTCACATAAGAACCAGCGACACTCGTTACGAGCGATTCCGATGATTATTGACTCGGCGCTGAAAGTGAAAGGTTTTATATTGGATGTTGTATTTTCATCTCTGAAAGTGGCCGCCCACTTCCTGGCTGGGAGCAAGCAAGTGCCTTGCCCACCGCGATTGGGCGGTATCCTGACATCTAGCAATAACCACCCCACCCAACATATCTGCCAGGGGAGACACTGCTGTGAAAATTACAACACGTCAGAGTTGCTCGATGCCCCTCTATACTCACACTGTTGAGACAAAGGAGGTTCAAATCGACAAGACCAAAAAGAATTTATGTCTCAAGGAGTAAGCCTTTCTTCGATGACGAGTCACAGGATGGAGAGCTGCAGTCATTATTTAGGTACCTTAGGTAGCAGATACCCGTTCTCCTTGACCTAGAAATCGAAGGCGAAGTCTCGTGATGTATATTTCCTTATACCATAATGTTGTTCCTGATTCCTAGGTAATTAGTAGCATTTGCAAACCAGGCTTACATATGCCCCGACGAGGCTCCATTTGGAAGATCGAGTATATTGTCCTCATGATCCTTTACGCCTCACTATCTGGCGCTAAACTTTGGAAGCAAATCTTATAAGGCATTATGTACCGATTCTGAGTAAAGTGAATAGGGTATGCCATTGAGCCAAGGTGTATTGCAACGTGGTTCGATACAGTGGTCCATATATACTCCCAATCTATTTTTAGTGTTCGTCGTCTAATATCAATGTCGAGCAGCCTCGTCTCGGATTCTCCATCGTCCCTAGTTAAGTGTTCGAGGAAACGATAGGAAGAAGTAAGGAAACTTACGATCGATTTCTCTGGGGTTTCAAGTAAGTTCAATATGATATATAGCATGGCATTGGCCCATACCTACACTACCAGACCCTGCCACTTGGGTCGTGGAACGTTGAGGCTTGACGAAGGTTCAGCGAGTCGTCATGCCCGCGTGGATGGTCAACTCCCCCCAAATTCTACCTCAGTATACCTTAAGTGGCGAGGGAGATACACTTCGCGATTTGGTCCTCGCCACATGCATCGAGAAAGTTTATCATGCGGCGAAGCAAAGTGTTGAAGTGGCTATGTCTGCGATGGTGAAGTTTTTCGAGGCATGGACTGTCCCATTATATGCATGACCACTAGAATGATCTCAATTCCTGTACGACACGTAGACCTAGAAACCACCAATGCTACCGTCTCATACTGCAAAAGCCGTACGTTACGGCTGCACCAATACGAGCTGAATGCAAGGACGGTGACGGAGTAATTTTGGGAACTTTGGAACATATTTTAGGCGCGATTCTGTACCTTTAAAAGAAATAGCCTGTAGTGAATGCAGAGATCACCTGGACTTGATTTTGGTTTCGATTTTGGTTACTACTTAGTGGATTGGTCAACGTCAAGACACGCCGTATCTACTACACTCACATGGAAGATGTGCCGATTCATGTCGTCTATGCTAAAAAAAGACGACAATCGGCAGAACGTCATTGTGGGATTTATAAAGCCAAGCTCTCCAAGCTTCCCTTGGCGGGCGGAGTGGAATACCAAGGCTTGGCTCCTGGCGGAACAGGATAACGGCACTGCGAAGCCCAGATACCAAGACTCTCTCACAAACCACTTTGCTGGTATCTTACCAAGCAATACCAAGACTTTCCTCCACGTTGTGAACTGTTACCCGAACACAGGAGATGGCGGAAATCCTCTAAGCCAAGCATTCGACAAACAAGAGGACAAATGTTGAAGATATTGGAGATAACCAGGCATAGAACTCTCGAATAGCGACTGAATAAGACGTGTAGAGTAATGTCCTAATTGCAAGTCAATAGCTGAGCATGTCCACTTATACCAGAAACAGATAGGAACTTCTTGGCCCAGTAGTTGAAGTGAATATGGCACGCGCTGTAAGCACATCACGCGTAGATCAGAATGGTCCAAGCCAGCATATACGTCCAGCACACACGGCAGTCAGAACAGGCTGATGAGCAGCGCGACTCATGCGGAATGCTGAAATGACTAAGGTGTCTTCTATCGAGATTACTAAAGAGGCATGCGCCAAAATGTGACCAAAGAATCAGATGCGACGAAAGAAAAGGTGGCAGTTCAGCTAATGTGATGGCATCGTATATCTCATATTGGAACGCAACGAGTGTGTAGGTGGCATGCTCCATTAGGCAAAAGGGAACTGGCGGGTGGGCTGCCAAGAGGGCCAAGAAGGAATTACTGGGTGTAGAGGTAGGCGCAGCGAGCACAGGTGAGTCTCGGCACACAGCGGCCAAGAGTTCCTCGATTGTCCAAGCCCTTGGCAGGTCTGGGCAAAGACTGGGCAAGCTGGGCATTTACTAATATCGAACCCATTACCGCCAAAACATTCGCGGTACGCCAGAAACGATATGCCAACGCGCATGACAAAAGGGAGAAGGAATGACTGCGTGATGAAATCATCAATATCGGTGTGTCACACTACATTTAATCAGACCATTCAGCCCTCCCCAACTGCCAGCCCGCGCGTAAAAATTGCAAAAAGTCGGGGGCAGAGCAGGAGCGTGTCTGCGCGCACATCGAGACAATCAGCAACTGCCAAGCCAGGCCAAGTTACGCCAAGTGCTTGGCATTAACTTGGCAATTTCTTGGCTTGCTTGTCGCAAAAGAGGAGGAGCGACTCTCGGTTTGGGCAAGGAAGCGGGCAAAGCGCAAGTACCACGCTGACAGGAATACCAGCGCCTCCAACAGCCCCCTCCGTCACGGCCAATCATTGTAGACATACTGCTACACCCCGACGGCGACAGGACCCATTGCCAAGCAATGCCAAGCGTTTCCGCCTGGGCTTCGCCAAGTCTAATTGCCATAATCAGGAGAAGCAAGTGCGCCTGATTTACATAAACTCGCCCGTTCGCTCATCTGACCCGATTGAATCTAACTGTCTCGTTTTTCCCTCCTGCTGGAACGTACTACTGCCCGTTGCAAGAAACGGTTTCGAATCAACCTTTGTCTGTCAAACTCCTGTACAAATCTGTTTGTTGTCTGGCCTGTTGGCTTCTGTGGTCATCCAGTGCACTAAGTCACTGTTTTATCCATTTCGCAGTCTCTTTTGGGCTTAGCTCCAAGAAACCTGTCCAATCCCAAGCATTAACTCTCCCCAAGCCCAAGCCTGCCCACTGACGCCAAGCCTTGGTGCCTACAATCACCCGGCAGAATCTCGGTACTTAAGCCTCCGGCTCTCGGACCCTTTGCTCCATTCTTTCCACGTGACCTCTTCCAAAGTCTGGCGTTCAGACCTCCGGTATCGGCTTCGGACTCGGACTTCGACACGGACTCGGCACGCAACATGTCTGCCGTACCCGAAACCAACGCCGGCCCGTCCGGTGGTGAGAGCTCCACCTCCAACGGCACCACGCCGGCACCCTCCACCTCGACTACAACCCCTAACCAGTCCACACCAGCTGTGCAGCAGGACGACTCTCTCACCTGTAAATGGTCTGGCTGCAATGATAAGTTCACCACTGCTGAGACCCTTTACGTATGTAGTGTTCTTCGAATTGTTCCTCTCTACACTTGAGACTGACCTATCTGCAGGATCACATATGTGAGAAGCATGTTGGTCGTAAGAGCACAAACAACCTGAATCTCCAGTGTCAGTGGGGAACTTGCCGCATAACAACCGTCAAGCGAGACCACATCACATCTCACATTCGGGTTCATGTTCCCTTGAAGCCCCACAAGTGCGACTTCTGTGGCAAGTCATTCAAGCGACCCCAGGATCTTAAGAAACATGTCAAGGTACGTAATTAGCTAAGCTATCGACTTACCGTTTCGGCTGTATCTCATGCTGACACCTCTGTAGACCCATGCTGATGACTCTGTCATCGTTCGATCTCCCGAGCACCACGGAGGCATGGCTGGTGGCTATCGAGGACCGGGCAAACGTACGTATTTCCCTCGGTTTGCCATCATATAATATTTCCTTGCCACGAGGCTAATCCTGCCTCATAGCAACTTCTAGCTACTATGATCACAATGGCCAGATGCGTACTAACGCGGGAGCTTTCGGTCAGCCGCCTCATCCAGCTACGCACGGTAGCGGTTATTACCAGCACCATCATGCACCAGCTCCCTCCTTTGGCGCTGCACCTATGTATTATCCCATGAGTGGACGCGGTGACCATATTGGCTACCACGCTTCCGCGGGCTACGACGGTCGTAGCGGGAAGCGATCTATGGAAGTGATGAACGATTTCCTGACTGATGCCAAGCGCCGACAAGTCGACCCTACGTCCTACCATCAAGTCAGCCAGAGACTCGTTCCCCTCCACGGTGCTTTGCCGATTCATGGCCAATCTCTTGCTACCGAATATCTGCCTGCCCCTGCTGTCGTCTCTGTAGATGGTCATGGTGGCCATGCACCCTATCAGCATTACGCTTTGCCCTCGATGCCCGGAGCTCGTACCAAGAGTGACCTTCTCCAGATCGATCAAATGTTAGAGAGCATGCAGAGCACCGTGTACGAGAACTCGAACCAGGCCGCCGTGTCACCCTATCTCCCAATCAACGTGCGTCACAGCCAGTCTCCTCCTCAGCCCCCTGCGCCTCAGTCTCATGCCCTCGCAAACACTGCATACTCGGCTGCACATGCCGCTTCACCCCTGACTGCTGTGTCCTCACACCACGGCACCCCAGCGATGACACCTCCTTCAAGTTCAGTGTCATACACCTCTGGCCATTCTCCGTTGAGCGCCTCATCGCCTGGATTCTCCCCTTCCAGCCGTCACAGCTCGACAGCATCGAGTCTCTACCCTACTCTTCCCTCTGTGACTTCTGGCTACCCTGGCCAATCGGCTACCTCGACTCTGGGCCCCAGCTTCGATCAAGACCCCCGTCGTCGCTATTCGGGGAGCATGCTTCAACGCGCAAGTGCCGGTCCTCGACCGGCGCACGAACGCGACGGCTCCCACACTCCAAAGGCTGTCGAGGCTTCGGCAGTCAGCTCGCCCTCAGCCGAGTCTGACTTGGAGGGACGTGAGCGTGAGGATCAGGCATATGAGGTTTGGCTGGAGAATGTGCGAACTATTGAGTATCTTAGAGAGTACGTTGCGGACCGTCTCCGACGTAAGGACTACGAGATGGACAGCCCTGGCTCCAGCTCTTCCATGGACTCCGACTCTCCCACCCGCCCGCCATCGCAGCCGGCATACCCCGCCCTTCCTCTTTCCTAATCTGTTCTAAGGTCTTAAGAGGCTCGGTTTCGGGTTTCTTCTTTGTTCTGATGGCGTCGTTTCTTGGTCCTCTGTAGTATTATACCTGCCGAAGCAGGTTGCACTGTTGACTCAGTCAACTTAGGAAGACTGTATTTAAAAGGCAGCAGCAAAATGAATAAGTCATCGTCATAACATCACTACAACATAACCGAGTGAGATTATTTAATCAATACCGCAAATACTTGAAGGTTGTCATAATATTATCAAAGTATTTCCTCAGGAAAATTGGCAGTTATGATAATTGTGCTATCGATCGGATGTACTTGACGTAGAATCCAATGCATTGTGCAGCTCACTGCGTTTGAAGAGGTAGACTATCCCGCTAGACCAAGTCGACCTGGACCTGTAGCAAGTTGGGAATATAAAACCCAAGATTTGTTTGGAAATATATACTTTAGCAAACATGGAATGACAACAAATTGGACGTTGAATATTGAATGTACAGGTCTAGATCTCAAAATATAGTATAAGAGATTATAGTGTCTCCGAGTATGCGGATAGCATCCATTGGATAATGGGTGGCTGTACAATGTGGAGTGGGGTTCCCCTGCCGCGGTTGCTCTGGGGATGACCTGGGCAGCAACATCCACCGCGATCAACCCACCGATCAGCCGGCTAGTCTATCGGCGAACGTCATATCGCTGGCCAGAAGTTGCAATCGGATTGAGAAACACACAAGATCTTGTACACTCAAAGCTCGTGTATTAGCTCTTCATTTTCCCATTCGCCAACGAAGTTCGGTAGAGTATTTCAAGCCTCACGGTCACAGCAGCTCGCCTTGTTTACATTCAGATCTACACCGACCAGCTCAGCCAGCACAAGTTGCAATAATGGTATGTGGAGGAAACCCACTGTTCCAGCTGTCCCTTGGTGCACTGATCACTAAGAAAACAATTCGACTTGAAACTGACCGTAACTATCCTATCATCTAGGCCATGCCATCGGGATATAAACCATCTCCTCTGAGCTACGGCTCGCCGCGCGCCTCACCATTCCGCAGACCAGAGTCGCCATCCTCACCACTTGCGAACAGACAGACCACACCGACACCGTCACCGACCAAGCCACCCGGTGCAGCACACTCAGTTCACACACCGTCGAGATTCTCTAGCGCCACGCCGACGCAGGACAGCCAGGCTCGAACACCGCGCTGGCAGCCTTCTACTGCTTCTACTGCCGTGGCTTCGCAAGCACTTGGCTCACCTGTTCAGATGTCTTCCCGTGCGCCACCCGCGACTTCACATCAGTCCGTGGGCCACGGTAACGCCTTATCACAGTTACAGCCCGCGCAGGTTCGCGTGCTCCGTGACGGGTTCCAGATCTTAGACAGAGACAGTGATGGATCCGTCAACCGGGAAGACGTAGCTGATATGTTGACACAATTAGGTTGGTCCTATGTATCGTAGTGGTCACTGTATCATAATATTGACACTCGTATCTAGGTCTTCCCGCAAACCCCTCCGACATATCGCCCTTCTTCCCCCCCGGCGGTCCCCAAACCCTCACACTCGCCGCCTTCCTCAACTCCCTCGCAACAACCCTAGCCGCACTCTCCCCCTCCTCCGAGCTTCTCTCCGCATTCTCAGCCTTCGACGATGACGACAGTGGCCAAATCGACGTGGCAGAGCTTCGCGATGCGCTCCTGCACACCGTGCCGGAAGACGGCGAGCGGGCTCTGACCCCAGGTGAAGTGGACAAGATCATCGGTGGCTTCAGCGGACGACGAGCGTTCAGCAAGAGCAGCATGGGCCTGGGCACGCATAGGGGGAAGGGCGAGGTGTTTAGATACCAGGATTTTGTGAATTCTATTAATGGGAGTAATGCGGCTGCTGAGCAGCAGGCTAATGAGACGGCGGAATCGTAGATATTGGTCTGGTCAAATGTGAGGTGTTAGATAAGGCGTGGGGTAAGGGATGAAGATACATACGGAAGGCATTGTTATGGATCATGAGGTGTGGGATGGCGTATGGGTTGTGACATTGTGTGGGGTTCTTATGAGTAAGAGTAGGCTGAATCGAATTCTTGTTGTGTCGCGAGGAGAGGTTGAAAGGAAATGAGGCATGGTCTATAGAAAGCTTATGCGTAGCATCAGGTGCCTTCTAATAGAGATTATTGGTATTCTCGTTACGATATTTGTGATGTTTCAGTTGCTGTTTAGTCCAGTTTTTGGACTGGTCGAACATATCACAAGGGGCTCTCGATCATACGGAAGAGGATAGAGCACCAAGAGGCTTATGTATGCGATACTGTGCTATCGATCAACTACGATCCAGATGCAAGATGCAATTGCTAGGATAAATACATGCACTTTTCCTCTCACCCCTCCAAGCCTCGTATGCTGCCTTGATCGCGACAGTGCAGGCGCCATATACTAGCTTTCATATAGTAGGGGTCGCATTCGCAGTCTGAGAGCTACGAGGCGAAGACGATTTAACATTGTGGTCGATTTTAAGTAGCAGTGATTCTAGTCTCCTGCTTGGCTTTTACGGGTATTGAGTGCGTGTGTTGTACCAATTGTTTGTTCTTCATAAGACTGTAACTGATGGGGCTTAGCGACGCCATTGTCGTTAAAGCTCGCCTTTGCATACCTACTCAGGCATTTTTTGTATCCTCAACCCAGTCTTGGCAATTGATGTTAGGTGTGCGTAGGTAAGTAACAGTGATAATACCAGGTGCTAACAGGATATTGGAGGCAATGACGTCGCATTGAAATTGATAGCAAGTCAGAGCCTTGGCATTGTATAGTCCATGGCCCAAGGCATTGCCAATATTTCTGTACAGTTTTTAGCGATCGTTCATAGACCGGGGGACTATTATGCTCGATTCACACAGAGCATGGGTGATTAATTCGAGTCCGTTTCGAGCCTTTCATCTCATTACTAGTTTCATGAATCCATAGAAGCTTCGAGAACCGTGGTCACTGTAGTCTGTGTCTCGTTGCCTGGTGGCTGGATATATTGGCACTGGTAACCGCCAGGCCGCTGGAGCAGTTTGTCCCGGTTACGGAACGAGCCTGAAGGAGCCCTTGTCCTTGCCTATCTCGCCTGTCAGTTCTCACTTTGGCCGTTCCTCTACCCCAAGCCAGGCCAAGCCTATCGTCGTCCGCGCCCTCATCTCGGAATGCAGGGATCAATGAACCGTTTGTGTGCTACCATGGCGAGGAACGAGCCGCCCACTCATCCCGCAATTTGGGTGCGAGGGAGAACTCGAACCCAAACATTGCAAAAATATGTTCAACCTCTTGCATTTGTGCTGCAAGCGGCTGGTATGGCCCCTCGTGACGCATTAGAGCAGGTGTTGCAGTCGACACGACCACTGATAACGCCCGCCAGCGAATCTTCACGCAGCACGATGTAAACAAAGCCTGCCACCCGCTGTCCATTGGCTACCGGTGTCCTTGAAGTCTGGATATTGGACAGTCGTCATACGCTGTGGGGTGCTCGACAGGGGAGGACCGCAGGTAGACTCGACCTGCATTGCTCGTCCAGCCTCTGCCGCGAGGTCGAGTATTCGGTACGGGACACAAGACGTGGGCCACCTGGCCCCGAGATGACGGACCTTGCAGGTTGAGGTTTCTCCAAAAAATTTGTGAAATTTCCCAATCCCCATCGTCCATTTCCCAGCCAGACAATTTTATACAGGATCATGATGCTCTCTGCCTATCACATTCTGCTTTTGTGCATGTCGGCTGTGTAGTTGCTCTGTGCTTTGTGCTATGCTCTGTGCTGTGCGAGTTGTGCCTTTTAATTCCTGTAGTTTTCCTTGGAGGGGGGCTGATAAATCGTGGGCCTCTTCCTCGAGTCTCATCTTCATCCCTCTCGGACAAGGAAATCTGCACCTGTTGTGTTTCTTCTCTTTGATGAAGTAGAACGCCCTCTAGACACCGGCACTCCACCAATACCTGTTCACTGTACCCCATCCCGAAGCTTCCTGGCTATCCGAAAGGAGCCTCGAGTTCTTTGACGTTCGGCTCTGCTCCTTGGGCGCATTGCGTATGATCTTCCGCTACTGTTTAGCGCAAAGAAGCTGGAGGACAACGGGAGAAGCCCCAACCAACCTGTGTCAACTCTTCCTAAGCTCAGGCCGTATCGAAACACCTCAATCGCGTCGAGTCTGTTTGCTCGCTGTTACTCAAACAGCCTGGGCATATTTAATACGGAGCGCGGCTATTAGTCTGTCGCACAGCCCGGCCAAACAGGCAGAGGTGACGAAACCACCGCAAGCCGGCGAGATCAGTGTCACCAGGGCGCCGTGACTGTGATCTCAACCAGCAACAGCGCGCCCATCATTCATATTCAGACCATCATCATCGGGCGCCATTGAACACAACAATATTCTTGCCTCATCTCTTCCTCTTTGCGACCTGCATGTAGTACACGGAACAAGGTTCGCTAAAGAAAGGACGTTTTGGGGGCTAGGAATTTCAGTTCAAGTCGTATATATTTCTGGAACATTCTTTCACTTCTTCCGTTGGTACAGGGATCTGAGCACTTGTCCTGCTATCCGACAACGGCTTTGTGAGACATTGCAGTGAGCAGAGTCACATAACCTGTCGCCAACCTATTACCGTCAGCTAGACTTTGCACGCTGCTTGACATAAAAAAGCATTACTCGGCGCTACTTCTAGCTCGGCATTCACCCGTCAGCTTCCGTTACAGGGCTTCTTCGTCAGCTCCAGCGCCCACAGCCACCCACAGCCAGTGCCCACACTTGCTGTCGCGGGGCTTTTTTAGAACGCTGCCAATCGCTGGCTGTTACTGTGTCGCCGCCTATCAAAGATTCCGAAAGCCTCTATAACCTTCGGTTCCAGGACTAGGATCCCGGACCACACGAAGAATTCCAATGAAGGGTATCTTCACCTCCAAAAAATCTCCCAAGAAGCAGCCCTCTGGCGACGACACTCCCCCTCCATCCTCGTCGCCGCCACCCTACGGCGCACACACACCTTCATCCCAACACCGCCCCGCACCTTCTCACTCTGCCTCTTTGCGGTCGGAGTCCTCATCACCCCTCAAGCCCCCAACCGGTGCTTCCAGGTCTCCCGTCAAGAAAGATTCTCCTGTCAAGAAATCTACACGCCCCGCACCCGCACCCGCATCGCCTACCTCTCACAACCAGCGAGAGCCACCCAAGTCGAAGCCCTCGAGGTCGTTTGGCAGTTCCTCGCGGCGTAACAAGCACGACCCCAACACCCATCCTCTCAATCTGCCACCAGAGGAGCGTAAGCGCATCTCTGCCCAGTACAACATGAGTCAGCGGGACTCGTTCGACAAGATGGACGTCGACAAGGAAAACACGGCAGAGCCTCCATCGTCACCCCCTCCGGCTCCCCAGCAGCAAAACTCATTCAGTGTTCCCATCAGCTCTCCGACAAACGGCATCAAACCCACGACCAACGGCGAAGGTCCAGCCCCACCCCCACACAAGTCTAACCCATCCAGCCCTGTTCCCAGCGATGCAGAGCAAGCCGAAGGCTTCAAATCTTTGGGAAATAAATCCTTCAAGGAGAAGCAATATAAGAAGGCCATTGCCGAATACACCAAGGGTAATGGTCTTCGTTCTATATATCTATCTCTTCTTTGGAGTATGACTGACAGCTCTTGCAGCCATTGAATTGATGCCAGAATCCGCCACCTATCTGAGCAATCGTGCTGCGGCCTACATGTCAGACGCTCAATACGAAAAGGCCTTGGATGATTGCTCAAGGGCTGTTGATCTTGATCCCCAAAATGCCAAATTCTTGCTACGCCTTGCTCGAATTTACACCAATTTGGGTCGTCCGGATGAAGCAATGACAACATTCAGCCGAATTCAGCCTCCAGCCTCAGCCAAAGATATGGCCGCTGCCAGAGAAATGCAACATCATTTCCGAGCTGCTCAAAGTGCACTGGACGGCAGCAGCGGATCTATGGTTCTTCACGCCCTTGACCAAGCCGAGAAATTATTAGCACCTGGTGCTCTGCGGCCTCGCAAGTGGCAATTGATGCGAGGAAATGCCCACCTCAAGATGGGAGGTGTCAACTCGCTCGGCGAAGCACAGAATCTAGCCATGTCTCTGCTTAGGCAAAACAGCCAGGATCCTGAGGCACTGGTGCTGCGAGGACGCGCTCTGTACGCCCAGGGCGACAACGATAAAGCCATTCAGCACTTCCGTAAGGCTTTGAGTGGCGATCCCGACTTCAAAGATGCTGTCAAATGGCTGCGAACAGTACAGAAACTCGACCGTATGAAGGAAGAGGGTAACACTGACTACAAAGCTGGACGGTGGCAAGCTGCCTTCGACAAGTACTCATCTGCTCTAGGAGTCGATCCGACAAACAGAGGCACCAACTCCAAGCTGTTGCAGAACCGTGCTCTGTGTCGACTGAAGCTAAAGCAATACGATGAGGCTATTGCCGATTGCGAGCGTGCTGTCAGCTTGGACCCCTCGTATATGAAGGCTCGCAAGACGAAAGCCAATGCATATGGCCAAGCCGAAAAGTGGGAAGATGCTGTGCGCGAGTGGAAGAAGATCGCAGAGCTCGACCCAGAAGATCGCACCATCGCCAAAGAAATACGCAAGGCCGAGATAGAACTCAAAAAGAGCCAACGGAAGGATTACTACAAGATTCTGGGTGTTTCCAAAGATGCGGACGACGCCACTATCAAGAAGGCGTATCGCAAATTGGCCATCATCCACCACCCCGACAAGAACCGGGACGACGAGCAGGCTGCTGAGCGTTTTAAGGACATTGGAGAAGCCTATGAGACCTTGAGCGATTCTCAGTACGTACCCGTTAATGTCGTCTATTGTAACATATTTGCTAACTGTATCATAGGAAGCGTGCTCGTTACGACAGTGGCGAAGACTTGATCGACCCCTCCGACATGTTTGGCGGTGGCGGTGGCGGTATGGGTGGTATGGCCGGTGGCATTGACCCGGAGATCCTGTTCAGCATGATGAACGGAGGTGCATCGTTCGGTGGAGGCGGTGGTGGCTTCCCTGGAGGCGGCTTCGGCGGTGGTCGCCAACGAGCCCAGGGATTCCCTGGCGGCTTCCACTTCGGCTGACAACCAGGCTCGGAAGAACGAGACCATGGCGAGTACGACGACACCGATGTTGATGACGAGGATGAGCCCAAGAGCGATGACATGAGGCCTTGGGAAAATGCACGAAACAACCCTTTGAATGTGAACGAGAAGATTGGTCGTTTTCGATGGGGTGTGATGGCGATGGCAGTTGCATTCATCATGCTGCCATCCGAGCTCGCTGCCACACTTCTCGTATTGTATATCTGCATTGTATTTGCAAGATCCTCGGGCACTTCACGGGGCATCTTGTAAAGAGGAGAAGCTGGTTCCAGCAAATAGACCATTACGCATTACTGGCGTTTGATAGACAATGTCATACTCCCGCGTCGGAAGTTGATGGTCGGATGACCACCATCGACAACAAACAGCAGGGAACTCCGAGAAAAACTGACGGGAAGGGAAGCGTCATTTCTCTTATAGCCTTAGGACTGTACATAGACTCAAGGGGATAAAATCTTAATTAAAACATACCCTTTCTGCCTTTGTGATTGTGTCCACTCTCTTGGGATTGTGTCAGTAACATGTCATACCTCAACGCATATACTCATTTGTTCTCTGAGTATTGGTAGTGTATCTGCGCCAAGCTGTGCCCAATTATCAGATGCTCATGCAGATCAAAACTCTGGCGTTTGGCATTACAGTAAGATAATGCGTCAAGCAATTTGCTTGGCACTGCCACAGTCGCGGGGAACTAAACCGCCAGGGATCAGCTTACAGTATGCCTGATGGTGCCGAATTGGAACTCGACCGGACTTTGATCCGGAACCTTTAACTGTTATGGATCTTCCGGTTCACGATTACGCGTAACAGACATCCTATACATAGCCTTACCTCTTCTCAATCTAGGCACTTTTTAAACTGTTCATCGGTGCGACCTCTCAATTGCCAGATACGCAATTGAAGATGTGGACACCCCACCACGACTGCTAGACTGACGGACCGGGATATTGCGCTTGCTCCGACTTCGACTACCTTACGTATTCGATCCCCGATTGCGCGCGCGTGTCGAGGCCTGTTGCACTGCGGCTAACACGGACAATTGTTACTCTCCCTGCATCGTCAACCACGACTTACCACTCCATTGCCATTGAGAGCGAGCCAGGCTCAGCAGCGCAACCGAAAATGGCGCCCTCACCGCGCAAATCACCACTCCTATCCCGCATCCTCCCCTTCGCCCCGTCGACGACCCCCCTCCAAGCCGCGACATACCTCCTAGGCATCTCGCTATTCAGCATATCCTTCCTCGTGTTCCTCAACAGCGCCATATCCTTCGTCATCACGGACCTGATCGGGGTCAAGACGGGCGTGGGGGATATAGTCGGTACGCTCGGATTCGTCGACGAGATCGTTGCGCTTGTCGCCTGTCCGCTGTGGGGACTGCTGAGCGATCGGCTGGGGGTGAGATGGGTCGCGGTGCTGGGGTATGCGGTGATTGCTGTTAGTCTGGTGGTTTTTGTCCAGGCGAGGGCTGTCTATCCTAGTCTTGTGCTGGCGAGGATTCTGTTCGCGGTTGGTGCTACGGCGGCGGCTACTATGGTTACTGCTATTTTGCCGGTGCTTACTGATGATGAGGGGGCTAAGGAGGAGCGTGGGGAGGTAGAGGGGGACAGTGAGGGTGGTGAGAATGGGACGATGCCGTCACATCAATCACGGGGGAGCATTGCGCAGAGCTTTGAGAGTGATGCGACTATCACGCAGGAGAACTTTAGTCGGTCTATTTCCGGGCCTGAGACGAGAGACGTTGCGACGCGTGGATGCCGTATTCCGAATAATGTCGACCCCTCTCCTGCGAACGCAAAGGGACGCAAACCGTCTACACTTGCAGGATATGTTGGTTTATTCACAGGCTGCGGTGCGCTCGTTGCTTTGGTATTATTCCTACCCCTCCCCACGCAATTCGGGAAGAAAGAGGGCGTGACGCTCGCTGAAGCTGTGGCGGATAGTTTCTACGTCGTTGCTGTCGTTGCGCTCTTCGTGGCTATATTCGTATTCTTCGGGCTTAGGGAACTAAAAGGGGAGGAGGATAAAGGCTGGAGGATGCTGTTTGGCCTAAAACAGCATTCTTCTGCACAGTCTTCTCGGCAGCATGACGCGGACGCGAAATCAAAGCGTCCGTTACCGTACAGATACCTCCTCCTCTCGTCCCTGAAGCTCGGCACGACAGATCCGCATATTGCGCTAGGATACCTCGGCGGCTTCGTCGCGCGCGCAAGCACAGTCGCTATATCGCTTTTCCTGCCCCTGTATGTGAACGAATACTTCATGTCTCAGGGTTTCTGCCAAGGATCGCCTCATGATCCGAGTCCAGAGCTGAAGAAAGAATGCCGTGCTGCTTATGTCCTGGCTTCGGCGCTGAGCGGTGTTGCGCAACTCATTGCGTTGCTGTGCGCCCCTGTCTTTGGATACGTGAGTGCGAGAAGGTGGAAGGGCGTTAATGTGGGTGTTGCTGTTGCAGCAAGCCTGGGTGTCGTGGGATATTGTATCTTCCCTAGCCTGACGAGTCCCGAGATCAAGGATGTCGAGGGTAGAGGAGGTAGTCCGGCCGTCTTTGTCGTTGTTGCGCTGCTGGGCATCAGCCAGATTGGCGCGATTGTTTGTTCGCTTGGGTCACTTGGGAGGGGTGTTCTCGGCGAAGATGTGGTCATCGGATCATCGGCTCCGGACGACGGAGAGAATGAAGCACTGTTGGGTGCCGAGAGAGGCACGGCGGAAAAGAGGATATCACGTGTTCAGCTCAAGGGCTCGGTTGCAGGTGTTTACTCCTGGTGCGGCGGTGCAGCGATATTGCTCCTCACGAAACTTGGAGGATATCTCTTTGACGTCTTGTCTACGGGGGCGCCGTTCTATATGATGGCTGTTTTCAATGCCATCTTGCTTGTTGCGAGCTTGGGCCTTGACTTTGGCCGGATTGTGAGGGACACCAGGGCCAGTGCATCAAGCTGACTTTGTTCATACGACGAACATTATATAGTTTGTACATAGTTTCTATGTGTTGATTGGGCGTAAACATGATCTTGATGTCCATGAACTTTGCTGTCTGCAAGTGAGCTCACTATCGTGTGTGCTGGTAATGAAAGTTTACTTGCCAGCAAGCGGCTTTCGACTTAATTCTGAATCTGAAGGGCCATTGTATGTATGGAGACTAGCACCTGTTATATCTATATCCCAATCGCCATGGCATGGCTTATTCAGATATCCAAATTGTTGTATTATTGATGTTCGGATTCTTGGAACGAGGTTCTAATTTTGTTCCTAAAGCACAAAGGCTATATATATGAAGCAATCCTTCAACAACAAAGCAGCATGGTGTCTGTCATTTCTTCTAGCCCATGACAATTGGCTCACCTGCTGCCAGTCTCTTTGAAACAGATCCATATTTGGCCTGCCATGCATAAAAATAGATCAAGGCAGCAAATGGCTGCCCCAAGATCGTAAAAGAGACCCAGAAGATGGTATTCCCAATCAACTTGCCATTTGTACTTTTCATCTGCTCCAAAGGTCTCGTGGCCAAGATGAGGGGAATTTGAATGAGCATGCCAAAGAATGCCACACCTATAGTCATATTAATGAAAGCAGACATAGAAGTGATTGGGACGCTTGGTACGAACCGATGATGTTTTTGGTCGGCACACCCACAAGAAGCTCGTGTAGTATCGCCGAGACAAGAAAGACGATAATGCTTGCGGTCGTCATTTTAAAACCTCTGCCAACAAGCGGCGAGAAGATGTGCCTCTTCATGAACTGGTAGACAGGCTTGTTCCACGTGCGCCAGTATTCTCCCAGCCCTCCCGAGTTCCACCAATCGTCGTAGAATGAACGGTCTCCAAACCGCATGACCTCCGCTAAAGCATTGAGCGATGACTGGAAAAGGGCGAAGAAGCCAGCCAACCAAATGACGAGGGAGATGGTCGATAACTTCAAAAGTCTCTCGATTATGGACACCAGGTCAAGGGAGTGCATCTTGTCGAGAGAGTTCCACAGAACCGGCGCAGCATATTGTGCGCTGCAAAACCAGATGAATACACTAAGACAAGCCACCTCGCCGAGCCGTTTTAGAACAAAGATCCATCGAATGCTCTCCGTTCGGGGATATACCGGCTGATAGACGAGCGTTGGTGCCCACCAAAAGTAGGTCAGGTTGCCCATCGTAATGTTCTCGGGGTAAGGACACGAGGCGTATATCTCGGGCAGTGCAGCGAGTTCACCCTTCACAGGATGAAGGTAGGCATGCCGCAAGTCTCTGTTCGTGAGGGCATACGAGATGACCTTCATGTAAACGATGATGATGTGCAGTTCTGTGATGGTTCCGATCAATGGATGGTGGATGTGATAGTAAACGGCCCAGCTGTTGACTGCTAGAGCCAATGTTGCATTTAATAAGTGAGCTCTTCGAATGCTCGACCATGTTGACTTGAATACAGCTTGTTGGTCCACCGTCGGGCTTGTCGAACCGCCTCTAGCGGTAGCTTGTGCCCTCGAAAAACGCGCTTTTCGTGCGGCAAGCAATTCGAACAGGTATGCGATGAGAAGATGGCAGGGGACGAGGATGTACAAGAGAAGACCGACCAAGACATCTCGTTGTCTAAAATCGTGGCACGTTATACAAATCAAATTGCCATACTACTCGCGATTAGTATGTGGGTTCTGAAAACAGATCAGGATGGAGTTTATTTTGTCTTTGCACCTTTTGCATATTTTCAATCACGAGTCTTAGATTTCCCACCACTATTCAGACATGTCAGAAAGACAGGCAAATGGGATTGAATGTGGGCTTTTACCCAACACGATGACCATGAGGTTTCGGAAACCAACAAAACTTGGTGAAACCTGCGTGTCGTGACTCAATGTTGACGGACGAGCTTTGGAATGAATTGCAGCGACATGTCGGTATTTCCTAAGGACGAATGATCGCCCGTTCCCATTACTCTCCCTTGGGGCCTTACTATCCCCAGACGGTGATTGCGCCGTCTCGCCTTTGCGCCGAATGGAGGCGGGGGACGTTGTTGTGGTTTCTAAGCTTGTGGTTGTGGCCGAATCCATGATTGCGATGACGTCGAGGTGACGAAAGAGTGAGTTTCAAGAGCGCTGTTGAAAGGAGGCACGAACTTTCTGTTCTCTCAAGACATTTTACAAAGACAGCAATTGACCATTTGCAATGAAAAGCGAGATATGGTATCCTTCGGATGAATCCAATGCAGCGGGAGGGGACGAGGAATGTCGGGTCGTCCCTCAGAACTAGAATTAAGTTTACACTGGAGAGATAAGTTCAACTCGATTAAGTTTAAAGCTCCCGTCCGCACCTGGAATCCAATGGATAAGAGAGCCAAGGAATCCAGTGAAGGAGCTGACGGGTCGAGGGAGTAAGTGTCGCTGGAGGCAGTTCTCCTTCCCAAGAGCTTCCAAGAGGTGCAGGTAACGAGTTGTAAGTGATGAAAAAGGTGGAAAAGCGAGCTGGTATGGAGGGGTTGAGAGATCTACTTCTCGATCTCAATCTCAGAGGTAAAATGAGACCCGACAGGCCACGCACGACAAATACCAAGTGAAGCTACGGCCAGCCCCGGGGACTCAACTTTTAGCTGCAGTCAATTTCTGAAAAGGCTAGGACAAGGTAGTCTGGTGCAAGAATGCATCTTTGGCACGATATCAGTCAATGTAGCAGAATAATATGTATCTCATGGACGTTTGGACGATGCCGATTGGCCGATTCTAGATGCAGGTCGACTTTGGCATTTGATACGACCTTGCATCCGAGCATACCAATTTTATCCCGGTCAAAACATCATGCATGCAAGTAGAAACAGACCGGGTTGCCTTTATTTAACAGCCACTTCTTGCTGCCTCGTACCACTCTTATCTAAGGAAAAGATAACCTGGTGTCATGTATAATAGGTAAACTTGCGCAACATAGCCCTGCTCACAGAATCTGCATATTCATATTCATAGTAGAAAGCATTGGTTTGTGGATTCATTGTTGCTTGTCTTTGCACGGTTGAGACGTTAATAGACCGAGAGGAATGTGACACTTAGTCATAGGGCCGATGTTGGTGGGACAGCGGTGTTTTCCATCCAAGCAGTGGCAGTGGCGCAAAAATCTAGGTGAGGACTTTTGGAACGGTTACAGGAAGACTCTACCACATTGAGGACATCGAGTGACATGTGAAAGACGACATATCTTGGCAGTTAGAGGCATCGATTACCTACCTGCATTATCTTAGCTAAGATCCTGAGAACGTAAAGGACAAACAAGAAAAGGCAAGCCCTTCGAGACGTTCGAGACCCCCGTGCTGAAGTCATTCAACACCTCAGCCATAACTGCCTGCAGGTGCGGCCGGGGCTTGACGCACTTTCACCAGCCACCTCACTGACACACAGACGGGACCCACTTGAGCATTGGAACGTTCCGTACCTCTCCCAGTGACTTCAGGTCCGTCCACTAACCCATGCACAATGAGGGACCCGCTAGAACATAGGAAGAGTACCAGCTTCAACTCGTGCCAACATTGAAGGGCGCATGCAACACACACACACACTACCTTACGCATCTTATGACCTCGTGATCGTTTGGAATCTATTGTATCTCAGTGGCTTGAGGTGCTTGTGCCACCTCTTCGAAAACATACACAACGGTCTCTGCCTTGAGGGTTACTACGCATTTCTCCTCTCGAGGCTGAACAAAGGAGTGAGCCTCGCCAGCCGCGATGGCCTATGAGCCGCGTGGGGATCACGGCGGAGGAGGTGGAGGGTATGAAGGTGGCTTTATGAGGGCCAGAGGTCGCCGTAAGTGAGCTACGCCCCAAACCAAGACCACATGGTTTCGAAGTGTTGCAACACTGTAATCAGTCATTCTACCAAATGGCTTATTTGCAGTGTTCCCTGGTGTCTAGCACGGATCTCCTCTCTCTCCATCATGTGTTTTTATCATAATGAGGCTCTTCACTGACCAATTTCAAAAACTTCAAAGGCCCTGTGACCGACTATGGCTCCACGATGGCAAGATGGATGCGTGACCGCAAACCACGTTTCCAGGACTCGTCCTACCGCGACTCGGAGAGGCCAAGCATGAGCTTCATCGTTGATGTAGGTAATCTTTCCTTCCAAGATGCACAATCACCCTTACTGACACCTCACAGATGCTTCCACCGTTGGCGAGAGTGACCAAACCTGCGGACACAGTGCCTACAAAACATCTGCATTCATCACAAAACAAGATCAAACATCCCGTGAACGTTGTGCGATGGACACCAGAAGGGCGAAGATTATTAACAGCATCCAGCAGTGGCGAATTCACGCTGTGGAATGGAACTGGTTTCAATTTTGAAACAATCATGCAGGCACATGATGTCGCGATCCGAACACTCGCCTACTCTCACAGCGACGACTGGCTACTCTCAGCTGACCACGACGGAATCATAAAATATTGGCAGCCTAATTTTAACAACGTTCAAGTCATACAAGGCCATTCTGATCCTATTCGAGACATTGCATTCAGCCCGAACGACTCCAAGTTTGTCACTGCCTCAGATGACTCGACTCTAAAGATATTCGATTTCGCGCTGGGAAGTGCAGAATCTACGCTGCAGGGACATGGTTGGGATGCGAAGAGCTGTGACTGGCATCCGACCAAAGGGTTGATTGTGTCTGGCTCGAAAGATCATCTCGTCAAATTGTGGGATCCCAGGACACAGCGATGTCTCACGACTCTCCATGGCCACAAAAACAACATAACAAAGACCATGTTTGAACGTGTGATGGGTAATTGCCTGGCCACATCCGCACGCGATCAAACCGCTCGAGTATTCGACATCCGTATGATGCGAGATGTGTGTCTAATAAGAGGTCACGAGAAAGATATCTCAACACTGACATGGCACCCGATACACTCAAATCTACTAAGCACGGGAGGCAATGACGGTTCCCTAAACCATTACCTCTTGGACGAACCTAACACCCCGCCTGGCCAGGCTGCCAGTGGCGCTGTATATGAAAGCGCAGATCCGAAGATAGCACCAGCTCAAAGCATCTACCCAGCCCACAAGATCCCCTTCGCACACGACTTCGCCATCTGGTCCCTCGACTGGCATCCATTGGGCCACATCCTAGCGTCGGGTTCCAATGATAGGCTCACTCGATTCTGGTCTCGTGGTCGACCTGGAGACTTAGATATTTCTCAAGATAGATACCATATTGGCGAAGCAGCCGCCGAAGCGCAAGGCACCTGGGACCGAAGAGGAGGCCGTCGCCAACGACAGGAGGAAGAGGAACAGGAGATGGAGGATGAAATGGACGGACTTGTGGACCAGAAGATGCCACTCCAACAACCTGCTTCCGGATTCCCAGGTCTGCCTGGTTTGCCCGGTCTCACCCTACCTTTGGGCAACGCGCCGCCACAGATCCCAGGAGTCGGGGGCATGGCAGCCGCGCCACCACTACCGCTACCCTTCCCGATACCAGGCGCGAATGGCGCTGCCCCGCCTGTCCCCCCTCTTCCCGGCCTGGATCCGACCAATCCACTAGACTTCGCCAAAATCGCAGAGATGATGCAGAAAGCCGGATTACCACCTCCGCCGCCTCCCGGTATGATGCCACCAGGTGGTTTCATCCCCCCTCCCAACTTTGCAGTCCCGCCTGGCTTCCCGGTCCCTCCGCCACTGCCCGGGGCGGTGTCCGCGGCTGATGATGGGATTCGCCGTAGAGCGCCGCTCCCTAGCCAGGAGGAGAGCCTTAAGATGGAGCAGAAGAAGGGGAATTATACTCGTGTGCGGTAAGACTGATATGGGGGGTTCTAATTTGAGACTGAGGGGGTAGGAGGATAGTATGGGGGAAGCCGGGGAAAAGGTTGTAAGATTAGGCATCACAGGTTCGGTAATCGAGGTTTAGATACCAAAAGCGTCTTTGTAAACGCACATACAGAATACGATCACGAGCTTTGCGCATTGCTACTATGTTGCTGTTCTTATGGTTACCTACACGTTGGTTGCAAATCGTTGGACTGGAGACTGTATAGACCATGGCGAAGGATCTCTCTGGGAACCGACCTCTGAGACGGCCCTACCAGGCTCATAGTTCTAAGCAAAGAAATCCAGCAAACTCAGGCATAATCAGACAGACAAATTAAGGTCTCAACGGGCCGTGCAAACTGCTTTGTATAGTATGTGTTATTGCGCATTACAGCGTAATGCGATGCAATGTTATCTTCTATGCTATGCTATTTCTGGTATCTCCTCCGCCTTGCCCATCTCCTTTCCATATGTTCAGTACCCCTTAGGGTTTTGGATATATGACCCCAATGCTCTTACAAGATATACATTATACAAGATAATCGCGAATTCGCCACCCATGAGAGCGTAAAGCAACGCCATGCAAATGCTGATTGATCGAAGATCGAAGGGTAGGTCAGCGGGAGCTGTTAGTATGTACGTATGTGTGGTATTACAACAGATTTAAGGTATCCGATCTGTCCTATCCGCCAAAAACGCCGGGATATGCCACCGTAAAATAGGCGCCTTATTTTTTGACGAAAGCCTTTTGCTTGTCGGCGAAATCGCGAATGACAAGCGCACAGGTCGTGTCAGCGCAGAGGCGCTTCCTCCGCTGGATTGGCAGTTTCGTCGCAAACTCTAGACCACTGGCACGCTCCACGGCCTCAATAGGGACCTCGAAGTCGGTGATTGGCTTCTCGTTGGGGATCCGCGCGTTAGGCAGTACGAAAGCGCCGATAGCGACTTTTCCCGCGCTGCCGGCTGTGCCGTCCTCTTCGGCGAAAATGACCTTGTAGAAGTGGGTGGGCACAGCGACGTTGGGCGGGTTGCCGATGACTTCGTACTTGACGTACCACTTGTTGTCGGCAGGGTCGCGCTTGGGAAGGTACAGCGGTCCGGTAACGATGCGGACAGAAGGGTAACGCTGTGTCAACCGGCGGCAGAAGTCTTCAAAATGTGCCCAGTAGTCCCGGTTGAAACCCTCACCCACTTGGGGTGACATGTTGGTCAAGAAGAAGGTCTCGTCCATGGCTGTTTGCGACCATTTTGCATCTGCAGCGGGGACCTGGTGTCCTCTATCGTAGCCGGAGCGGAAGTAATCCTTGAGCTTAGCGCGGAACTTGTCCGGAACGGCCTCGTCTTCTATGAAGACGCTGTGCTTTCGATCTCCACCCTTGACTGCGAGCGAAGCGGGTGTGATGTGCTCGATAACCCAGTGAGGATTGCGCAGGCGGCGGTCGAAGGAGGAGATGAGGGCTTGTCGTGTCGCAATGTCGGATACAGGACCGGGGAAGCCATACTCGAACAATCCTGCAGGGTCAACAGGGGCAAGTGGACCGCCGAGAGCTGCAGGAGCTGAGGTCGAGAGAGCAGTCTGCTGGTTCGGAGGAGTGAAGATCTGTTTAGAGGGAATGGGAACGGGAGCGGCGAGGGCGTTGGTCGAGACGGTGGTTGTGGTTGTGGATATGGTTTTAGCTGGGATGTCGAGCTTGCGCTCAGATTGTGATCGTAGGGAGTACATGGCTGCTGTAGCTGCGGCGCCGACTGATGCGCTCGCGGCTGCAATGATGGCTACGGTGGTTTTGGACATGGTGGCAGGTGGGTGCTCCGTAGGAGCAGTCCTCAGCGGTAGGGCTTTTATATGAGAAATGCGCCTTAAAGAGCGACAGAAGAGGAGGAAACGGAGATGATGAGACGGTGAACAGGTGGGCGATCGTTGGTCTAGGTCAGGCGTGGAGGCTGCGAGGAGACGCGGCTCACGCGAGGCTCAAGGCGGGCGGTGCGGCGACCTCGTGGTGGGTGTGGGATGGTGCAGATGTCTCAGATTCAAGGCGAGGATGAATTTTGGGACAGCTTCAGCCTTGAGAAAAGGACCACCGGATGCTCACACCGGATGCAACCACAGGGTCTTTTCGGTAGCGCGCCGTCGTCGAAGCGATGTCCCCATCTGCAGGGTTTTTGGTGGATCTGGCGGGTTATCCCGACCTCTGCCCAACATCGCCGACCTCCTTGCCGCCTCGCCTAGTCCTACTGCCGGGCGTTATTACAGTGACGACAGCTGCCTATGTCTCGGTCTCTAATAAAAGCAACCCCTTCCGTCGCATGCAGGTCCCATCGCAAAGCAGTACGATGGATCTGAGTTGGGGAAATTCGTGTCAACTGGCCTGTGACTGGACCCAGACAGACCTCGTGACATCTAAGTGTGCAAGTGACAGAATACTCGCTCTATCTTATAGCAGCTCTCGTCTGCGATAATTCCTCTTTGCTGTCAGACGCATTTAGCTCTCGAGTCTTCCAGCATCTGATTATTGGGGTTTGGAAGCTTCTCATAACAGTCCGATTATGACGAGGTGCAGCAGGGAGCAAAGCAACAGCAGCATAATAATGTCGACATGTTGCCAAGTGTTGGGAACGAAAAAGTAGCAGTTCGTTGCCCATTTGAGTACCTACCCCTTACATGTACTTGTGGAGGTGTAAGAACCAGTCTTGGCATGTTAGTAAGCATTCGAAGGCAGAAGAGGATGCTGAAGAGAATTAAGCATATCTTGGTGCATGTGTCCCTTGTCTTCAAGTTATAGTTGATGCAAGGGATCAAGAATCGTGCATGGGAATTAGGCTTTGTAAGTCCCAGAAAGGAGAACTTAACAATTCCCATCCGCTCTCTCATCATGGTCCTCGAAATGTGCACTCGGTCTCTGAGTCACCAAGGACATCATGGATGAGGAACTGCCCTATCCGAATTGCATATTGGACTTCAACACTTCAACCTCGATGGGAACGCTTCGAACTGTTGGTCGACCAGGTGGACACATGTAGATATTGGCCATCAAGGTCCTCCTCGCCTGCACCCAGGAGCTTGGCACGTCATCATGACTTGAGTCTAACGAAGTTCGCGGATTGGACGGATGTGCAGCAGCCAACCATGGCCCGCCCAAAGATCATGACCGCAGTAGCCTGTACCTGCCTACCCTGCAATGCCGCCCTCTGCCGAGTCGCAGTCCTTTCCGTATGCATCAAGCTGCCAGGAGGGTGTGGTCATGGTACTACGCTTTTGTGACCTTTTCAACCACTGTTTCACCTCCGCTTCCTCTTCCCTATAGACGACACCGCCGACGCCGTTCCATCCACCAGAATCCTACCATAGCATCTAAGCCCTACAAAATACAGTCTCACAGACACGAAGTGCGTTGTTGTTCCTGAACGGGATCGTCACATCCCTAGCTACATCCATCCGAGCCCCTCCAAACTCTCCCATGTCACGATCCATATCCCTCCACGCCCAACGAGACGTTTAGACATTGTCCAGCCGTCAAAGTGAGAAGTACAAGATCACACGAAACCCATTACCGCGACACTCATGTCCCCCTAATTGCCTATTGCGACAACACGACAGCGGGTGTGGCCTTTAGAGGCTGTAGAAGACGAGACTGCATAAGAGTTCGACAGCGCTCTGTCGAAGAGTAATAATGTTCACCATGGCCAGCCACGAGGATCACAATGACTTGAGGGGATGGGTTATGTGTATCATCAGCGGCATCGGTAGGTGACTACAGAGCTTCTGCGTGTGTGATTCCCCCACCCCTTCTCATTGGCTAATATTCTCTCCAATGTACGTAGCCTGCGTCCTCGGTGCCTCCATCATCTGCGTTGATGTCTTCGTGCGGTTATTTCCTGGCAAGAAAGACTTTCGAATTCAAGACAGCAATACTTTCCTGGCTTGCTCACTGAGCTTGAGCTTCGGTGTCATGGTGCGTAACTACCTACTGTGCACAGATTCTGGCGACCCTATGATCGTGAGACTAGTACTGTTGATGGACTAACTTACTCATTTGCAGCTCTTCATGTCCCTAAACAGCATGCTTCCCGAGGCAAAAGAGTATCTAAGCAAAGCCAGCTTCAAAGATAACATAGCCCAACTGATCCTGATTGGTTGTTTCGTCGGCGGGTTTGTGGGAATTCAGATCCTCTCAAGGTTGTTCCACCAACTCTTACCCTCCCATGTCGTCGATTGCGACCACTCCCACAGCCACAGCCATGAAGGAAGTCGTGCACACAGCACTTCGCACCAAGGAGCGAGGAGACGCACATCCCGTGCACGTAGTGTGGATAGACATAGTCACGCACCCCACAGCGAGGACGATACAGCAAAGCCCCAAATGGCCGAAACTATGGAAAATGGCCATGCTGATGAATCGACGCCGTTACTGTCAACTCAAGACCAAGACCAACACCCCCAGTCTGACGCATCACCATTAAAGAGAGCAAAGACTGTGCAGATAGCGCATCCAGCTCATACGACCCGCAAGAATAGAAGCCGCGCCACTACAACGACGAGGCGGCCTTCCGTATTGCAAATGCCGCAGAGAGTTGTATCCTTCATGAAAGATACCAAGACGAATTGCGACGAAGCTGGCCCCTGTTACGGTTACTCTGACCCTTGTGGTCAAGAATGCTTCAAGCATCTTACTACGCGCTCTGGAGGCGCCTTTCGGGCGACTACATTCCTGCGTACTAATACCAACTATGCCTTTGGTGGCATGGATAGGCTGGTCGAACATGGTGAGAATGACGAGGGAGGCCTATCACAATTAAGCCCTACGCAGCGCAGGAGCCGTACGCATTCACGGACGAGCCAACCCATGGATGATGAGTGCGATTCGGTTGATCCGAGCGATGTCGAGGCCCAACATCATCACCATGTCGCTAAGAACGCCTTTCTATCCATCGGCCTGCAAACGTCCGTAGCCATTGCCCTTCACAAATTCCCGGAAGGTTTCATCACGTATGCCACGAATCATGCAAACCCCGCGCTTGGCTTCAACGTATTTCTCGCGCTCTTCGTGCACAACATCTCAGAGGGGTTCGCCCTCGCGTTGCCACTCTATATGGCTCTGAATAGCCGCATTAAAGCGATAGTCTGGTCATTCTTCTTGGGTGGCTTGAGTCAGCCGCTGGGCGCCCTCATCGCGTTCGCGTGGTTCAAGGTAGCCGACCGTACGAGCATGACCCCTGACGCTGTTGCATACGGGTGTCTTTTCGCCGCTACATCTGGTATCATGGTCAGTGTTGCATTGCAGTTGTTTGTTGAGAGTTTGAGCTTGAATCACAACCAGAACTTGAGCATTCTGTTCGCATTCTTGGGCATGACGCTACTGGGGCTCAGCAATGCTTTTACGTCGGATGTACACTAAGCGATAAGATGACGTGCGTGTTAGGATGGACTGGCAGGTCTTACGGAATGGTTCTATGAGAGTTACATCAAAAAGCGCTTGGTTTTTGTCACGGGCATGGTAGTGGTGACGATCATGGTTTTGGGCAATATGCATCATTCGGCACGGCGCTTTGTTGGGATCGACGGTTTTATATAATATGTCTTATGATGGCACCAGGCATATTAACTACTGCATCTTTGGACTCGGAAATGCATGGGCTGGAATATGGCTACTGCAGTAAAATGCCGAGCTTTGCAGTCTGTCGTTAGAGATGATATCGATACGGTTTTCAGACCGGTAGTGGAGTACATACGACGAATAAGAAGTCTTTGTTAATATCGCCTGTTGTGTTACTATTATATTAGTGCTGCTATGAACAAATGTTGAGGATATTGTGGTGGAGCGACCGTTGGTTTGCTCACGGATTAATGTTCTTGAGAGGAATTTCGTCGCTGTCACGTCGGCTTGGTGGAAGTAGCATGGACGGGGGATATATAGATATATGAGGTTTTGTTTTTAGTTATTAGCTCCATGGATCTGCGAAGGCTTGGGCAAAAGCTCCTTGCGTTAGGACCAATAGTTGGGTTGGTGATGAGGCTGCGTCAAATTAATATTCTATCCTACTATTAAGTGGTGGACGAAGTAACTCGATGAGGGCACAGTCGTTATATTCCTATTCTAATGAATGCCACATATGTTCGATACTCCGCTTAAGACTCGTATCGGAGCCCTCGTAAATACCTGAGTCTAACCTGTAATCTGCTTTCGCGGACCAATATACAATTCCAGCTACACAACCACCCCTACAAGCCTACAGTCGACTTCTCATATCCTCCCCAGCGAGCGCACCACTCATCATGAGCTCCCCTCCACCATCCCTCAGCATCTCCCGTCCTCCCCTACTCCCCCACCACGTGATCCCCGCCACAGCACGCTCAACGTCCATCTCCCCATCAGCCAGTACATCCCACAGCCTCCTGCGCGCCGTGTCCCGCATATGCGGGTCTTGGATCGAAGAACAAGCTTCCGCTGCGCGGGTGAGCCACTCGTCGATCAACGGCGTGGGGAGATATGGTAGAGCGTCGATTAAAGCTAGTACCAAAGCTGTCTGCTCTGAGATTGGTCCTGTTGCCGATTCGGACAGGGCGTTATCTTCGGGCGTGGGCGGTAAAGGAGCGGTTGATGCGGTTTCGGCCCGGAAACGAAGCATTTCTAAGAGTGTCTCGCTGAGTTCTGGGGCCGAGGCGGAGATTGGGAAGGGTGGGGAGGCGACTTGCATTACTGTTCTGAATGCGAGGCGGAATTGCCGTGGGGAGATACGGGACGGGAAGGAGGAGAGGAGGGTGTCGATGTAGAATGGTACGAGGCTTGCGGTGAAGAGGCCGTGCTGGGGACAGGAGAGCACGGATAGGATTGCCGAGTGGGCGGATTCGAATAAGGGGAGGGTGAGGGAGGAGGGTGGTGTGTTTGAGGGGGAGGTTAGCCAGGAGGTTGGCGCAAGGTGGGCGGTTGCGGGTGTGATTATGAGGGTTTCTGCTGAGGGAGTTGAAATTGCGAGGGTGAGATGCTCGGCTGTGTTGAGGTAGAAGAGGGTGAGAGCTTGGAGAACTGGCGATGGAACGATGCCGGTCTGTGGTGCTGGCGGGAGGGTCTCCGTGAGGAATCTGGTACAAGCTTCTGGATAGCGGGTAATGATGTCGAGGGAGGCGAGATAGGTGAATTGGTAAACTTGGAATGAGTTGCCGCCGTCTCGGAAGGAGACGAAGGAGAGGTTGCGGAGGATATGAAGGGTTTTTGATGCGAGCAGTGGTGCTACGGAATCTTGCCGTAGATATGGATCAAGGAGACAGCGTCCGACTATAGGTTGCACCGTGGCGACGACTGTGAACATGATCTTCTTCAACAGTTGCCACAGCATTCGCCATGGTCCCTGGAGGACATCTGGAGGCAACCTGGCTTGTTCAACAGATAAGTCGACCGTAGACAAGGAGCACTGTTCCCATTTCTCTAAGAGGTCCGTTGTGAAAGCTAAGAGCGCTTCGTGGGCACGAAGGACTGCATTGGAATCAGACGCATGCTGAATAGCGAAGACAGCAAGCCGGGACAGAGGTCCCATGTTCTGAACTAGTGGCCGGGATTCCAATGCCTCAATATGGCGCACCGAAGGCGAATTTGAGGGCCAGGCTAGTCGCGCGGGTGCCATATCGAGTGAAATAGTACGAATGAACTCTGCATGCTGGAACCCTTCATCCCCTAGCATGGCCTCTATCACGGCCGGAAGGAGGGCCGACCCATTGATGCGTTCCTTGTTCAATGCTGACAGCAGCGGCATCGCAAAGGTCATGGCAAGAACGACCGCAGCTCTGCCCCGGATATCTGTCTTGGAATGATCCTCCAAGGCCAGGTTTGCGGCCTTGACTACAGCATCCTCGAGAGTCGACCTCAGACTCCAGGTGAGAGATCTCCGGTCGTCGCCCTCCATACCTATGAGTATGCCAGTCAGGACCAGGGTATGCTGCCATCGGTTCGACCTGTCGTCCAGACCCTTTGCGACGGCGCGAGCCCAGGTCTCGGCACTCATACCACTGCCCATGGGGGGTTGTCCAACCGCGAGGTTCGCATTGTCCAGCTCGTTTTGGCGGACAAGGATGGCGGCGGTGTTGTAGATGCTGATGATGCGCAAGCAGCTTCGCAAGCCATCCGGACGAGCCCATATTGCGCGAGCAGTCAGAAAGTGGGATGTAAGGAGGGAGAGATTCAAGGGGTTGTTTAGACTCGATAGAAGCGTGTTCGTTGTGCCGAGGATCTTGTCCGTCTGAGAGGGATTCGGAGGGTCCTGGTAGGCCCGTAGGACCGTGTTGAGCATTCGGTCGGCGGGCATGGTGAAGATACAGAGACGGGTATTATTTTACAATCATGGCGGACTCATGGCGGACATCGAATGTCGATGGTACTGTCGCTCTGTTGCAACATGAGGATGCTTTGGTCTCGTTACGTTGGAGTACGTATTCATGTTCAGGTCGGGGGGGCAGATCTCTGATATGCCGAGGCACCTCGCAACCCGCATCCCTGCAGCACTCAGGCATTTCTGAATACTGTACGTTGTATGCTGAAAACAGTACTTCGTTCGCATTGATGATGCCACAATACTCTATTATTCAGAGTAATGACAGAGTTAAAGTATAAAAGTAAAGCATACATGTAATAGACAATAGAGTCAAGGTATTGGGATGGGCTGGTGTGTTTTGTCAAGATATAGTATTCTCACGGCATCTCGTCTAGGGAGCCCCTGTACGTCACAGCCAGCCCAGTAGAAGTAGTAGTCGAAGCTACAGCTCTCGTTGTCGACCGTGTCCAGATTATTGGCATTCCATCCTCGACCATAGTCGCATCTAACCTACCTAGGTACCTACATAAACCTTAACCAGGTATCCGTCCGATCTGAACGCGCCGAACCTTGGACTTTCCTAATTACCATATAGCTCTCGTCTTTCTGCGTTAATAATGGCAATGCTGTCTCCTTAGCCTACCTAGGTATCGAGCGAACACTCCCAGACCTGGAGAATCCGGCCAGATGCCCGCACAGTTGGTTCATCCTGCTGCTTTCGTCACGACGGCGCGCAGACTGACCTTGCTCGCAGAATTAACTGTAACAACTACCCTCCAGAAGGTTACCACGTCAACCATCGATTCCCTTCCATATGCTGGCCACCTCACGCATGCAACCTATATTCCGTCTACCAGTCATGGCGCTTCACTCTTCTCTGGACCATGATCTTCTTCTCCGCCTTCCACCTGGGCGCCACCGCCATCGCCCTGGTCATGCAAATTGGCAAGCCGAAATCGATATGGACATACCTAGTCGCAATACCTGTAATATATGTCGTCGTGGCTGGCATTGAAGCCCTGGTTGTGGGTAGTATCACTGGGTCTATGTACGGCAGTCTCTCGCTTGCTTCATTTGGCATTGTGCTGACTGTGTCTATTTTGCCAGCCTCGGCGCCATCTACCAGGCCGGCTGCTACGAAATGTCTACCTGGATCCCCTTTGTTTGGGGTATCATCAATACTCTAGTCCTGATCGTCTCGTCTTTCACCATCCAGGGAGCGCTATAGGGAAGCCTCACTGCTTGAATTCGGAATTCGGGATGTCTGCTGGCGGAGTCCATCCGGGAGGTAGCTCTTCCGCTGGCACTTGGCGGATGGGCTTGATTGCTCTTGCCGGATTGCCTACAGCGACCATGAATGGAGGGATATCCTTAGTGACAACACTTCCAGCACCGATGGTCGTGCCTCGACCAATGGTAACACCCGGTAACACCATGACATTGGCACCGAGCCAGCAATCGTCCCCGATGACGACGGGCTTGCCTGTCTCTGGGCCATTGATGCCCGCGCGCACTTTCGGATCTGTGGGGTGCGTGCCCGAGATGATGGTGCAATTGGGTCCGAACAGAACGCGGTCTCCGACAGTGATGGGGACTGAGTCGATCCAGCACGAATTCGAGTTGAGGTAGACGTCTTTGCCAAACCTGTGACGGTGAGCTCATGAGCAATGGCCAATGAGAGGAATCAAAGAACGTACTTTACGTTATGACCATAGTCCATCTTGATGGGACGGTCACACCAAAGAAAGCCACTAAACAGATCCTCGTCCTCCTTCTCCGTGGCTGCTGGAGGCGGGAAGACCGTTTTATCTCCAAGAATGCTATTTGGAGGGTGTCAGAACACTGCAATACCCAGTTACATGTGTGAGCAAGAGGTCTTAGAGATCTTACTCTTGGAGTAACTGAACCTCCTGGCGCCTGGTGGGGTTCTTGATATGGTTGAATTCCTCGCAGGCTACACGGCACCTTTTGCGGTCTTCGACGAGGTCTTCGGCGAAGGAGAAATACAGATCCCCATTCTTCATCCGCCGTCGGTTCTCCTCCAGGTCAAGTCCGCGTAAAGCCATAGTGGAAGTAAGTGGCAGATATCTAAAACGTAGAATTACGGATACGGGAAGTGTTACCAATGGACGAGCGCATGTGGTGATACCGTTTCCTTTTCTACTCTACACTGCCAATGTATCGTCGACGGTGTAATACCATCTCAGGTAGAAATCCGATAATGGATACAAATCGATCGTGTCAAATTAACGCGGACTAAGTACGCACAACCGGCAGCATTAGAGCACATGAGGTAGGGACGTGTGTGTGTCAAGTCCATGCAAAAGGTGCAAGTAGATGAGAAGATGACGAGGTTCCAGACGCTGCCCTGACGGTGGATATTACTCATATACTCGACTTATTCAACAGCAAAGATTCTGGATTGTCTTATTTTTCTAGATGACCCTGGTATATACCTCAAACTTGCCATATTTGAAATTTCTATATATGTTCTCCTCAGTACGAAGCTTTCAAAGGACAACATGACTTTCCGATGTAGCATCCGAAGGTGGGATATCGGCGCCATGCCATTTCCGGCTGGAGGGGTACCTTAGGTACGGGCATCGAGCAAGCATCAAGCTCTCAAATAACAACCCCTGACTTCCATTTGGGCCCTCCTCGGTGCCGTTTTTCGCACCTGGGCATGAAACGCGGCATGCAATGGACGCTAATATTATCTGCCCTGAAATGATTTCGTCACTGGCCCGCAAACAAAGAATGCTGCCCTCGATTTGCGCCTTGACGACGGGTAGGTCACAGCGACTGTCATTGACTACAATCTTTGTCCCTTGTGAATGAAATACACCTGACGTGTCTATCGCAGTCCTAACAAAAGGATAAGTGTCCAGCGCGACAATGGACTCGCTGCCTGACAGGTAAGCCCATCTCTCTCATTCCATTTCCCGCTGCCTTGGAACCCCTCGAAACCCACGACGCCTTGCCATTTCGTGTCCACGATACCCTCGACTGTTCCTCGACCGGCTTCTGGAGACGCGCGCTACACATGCACAACATGCCGTCCGACGACTTGGACCCAGTGTCTGCACCGGCGCCTATCGCCGTGCCTCCACCGCCCCCGAGCGCAACGCTGTCCAGCCCCCACCCCGACACGCCGACGGTCTCCATGTTCACCGCGTCGCCCTTCCGACCTGGCTTCTCCCTGCTTGACACGGTCAGCGAGCACGACGACGACCAGAAGACATGGGAGCCCAGCGTGAGAAACCGACGCAGGGGCCGTCAGCGCTCCTACGCAGAGACTTCGCTCGCCGTGCCCATGGCCCCCATCAACACAGCGCACTCTGCAGACATGGATACTAACAACCTTCTGCCCATTCTCAGTCCCGTCGCGCAACATGCTCAAATCACGCCCGACTTGCCTTACCTTCCGGGCCGTTCCAAATCCCTCGAGGGCATAGCCATCCGTTCGTTCTGTCTGGGCATTAGTCTCGCCCTGTCCGTCGTATTGATGCTGTCGATTCTGATCTTTACCTCGTCCCCCCTGTGGCGTCTGCCCTTCTTCATCGGTGCCCTTTCGATCTTCCACTTCCTCGAGTTCTGGACGACCGCCAAGTACAATACAAGCGTCGCCGCTATCAGCTCGTTCCTGCTCACGGCCAACTGGCCTGCCTATGCGATCGCGCACGTGTCGGCTTCGCTGGAATGTCTACTTACGAACCTCCTATTCCCCAATCGCTCATGGGCACCATTCTACAGTGGACACATCCTGCTGCTAGTAGGCTTCATCTTGGTCTTTGTTGGACAGACTGCCCGCAGTGCAGCCATGATCCAGGCGGGTGAATCATTCAACCACACGATTCAGAGGAAGAAGAAGGACAACCACGACTTGGTGACGACGGGCCTTTATTCGTTCCTGCGCCATCCTTCGTATTTTGGGTTTTTCTACTGGAGTATTGGTACACAGCTTGTATTGGGCAACCCGGTATGTTTCGTTGGATACCTTGTTGTGCTGTGGAAGTTCTTCTCGGCGCGCATCAAGGACGAGGAAGAGGACCTGACTAGGTTTTTTGGGGAGAATTATACGGACTATAAGAAGAGAATTGGCACGGGAATTCCGTTGATCAGATAATGTCTAGAAGTTGAAAGTTGCCTTAGGTACGAAGGGCGAATTGCTGGGTCTGGTAGACACAGACGAGCATTGTGCATTCTGCAGCCTCGGATCGATTCCAGCAGTCTAATTATATAGAAGCAACGGGATGGCACTGGTTCCACAATAACCCTTTCAACATGGCAACATGGAGTGCATGTTAACAGTTGAGAACTCAATGGCTTGAACAGGATGTAATACCAATTCGCTTCAATCGCGCACAAGTCAACGATTGCTTCTAAGCTATAAACACATGCACTCAGGCTATTGGCCTGGAGTTAATAGAGCAATGAGCACCTTCTAGATGAAGCCGAATGAACCTGGAAGTTATTAATAGGATGAGTACTCAAAGTGACATCAGAGCTTGCGCAAGGGTTCACATGGGGAAGCCGTAGTAAAGGTACCATCTTGTAGCCAGATTGCCTTTACGCTTTACTTATCGATACTGGGGCGAGCGGGAGAAATATGGGCAAATAGAATGCTGGAGAGAGCGCTAGAGAGTGTTCCTCCAACGCAACCTTGGCGCGGCCTTGGCGTTTGTTAATTCCCATCAGAAGGCCACGATTCAACAGCTGCTGCACCAAACATCTTGACAATAGTATTTCAAGATCACCACAACAACACCAAACCACGTCGCCTAAACCTAGCCCACAACATAGGCGAGGCCAGGCGACATCATCAACCCCCTTAAGACCAAGACCCTGTCGTAGGGCACGTCTGCGCCATGAGTTCAGACTACTCTTACGATGAGCAGGGTCAATTCTACCCCTTCTTCATCTTCACACTCTCCACCATCGTCACCCTCCCATTGACCTATAGTCTGCTCTCGCCCACGAAGGATCCCGCCGCCCTCGCGCCGCGCACCAAGACAGACTACAGGCCAGACCATGCCGACATCATCGATGCCCAGCGCAAGGCCTACCGGCGCAAGCAGCGCAAGATCAAGCGTGGCATCGCCGCCGTACTAGGTTGGGCCATCATGGCCGGCATGCTCTACCTCATCGTTACCACCCAGCGCACCACCGCCAAGTTATGGAACCCCTACGACATCCTCGGCCTGTCCGAGTCCTCCACCGAGAAGCAGATCAAGTCCCACTACAAGCGCCTCGGTCTCAAGTTCCATCCCGACAAGATTCGCCCCGACCCCGCCAAGAACGAAACCCTCGAGTCCCTCAACGACAAATGGGTCGAGCTGACCAAAGCCTACCAGGCTCTGACCGACGAGGAGGTCCGCAACAACTGGATCCAGTACGGCCACCCTGACGGCAAGCAGGGCTTCTCCATCGGCATTGCTCTCCCTAAGTTCATCGTCACTGACGGGAACGGGAAATACGTCGTCCTTGTCTACGCCCTGCTCCTCGGTGTGCTCCTGCCGTATCTTGTTGGATCCTGGTGGTACGGCACCCAGCGCATGACCAAGGAAGGCGTCGAAGTCGAGAGCGCCAACAGCCTGTTCCGTGAATACACCGACGCTACCGGCACCGACGATCTGATCACAGTTTTGAGCA
Organism: Xylariaceae sp. FL1272; assembly: GCA_022432385.1. Lineage (NCBI taxonomy): Eukaryota > Fungi > Ascomycota > Sordariomycetes > Xylariales > Xylariaceae > Xylariaceae sp. FL1272. The sequence goes on from JAJJXC010000059.1 coordinate 190,593, forward strand.
CGGGCAAGGAATACCGCTCGTTTCTCAAGGGCGACAAGGCTGAGTCTGGACTAGCTAAGATCGAGTCCAGAATTCTTGCCCCCGGCCAGGTTACCGAATTCGCGGGTGGTCTCAGAGAGAAGGACAAGGACAAGCTACAAGATTTGGAGGGCGGCGTGAGGAGGAAAGTCCTCTCTCTTCTGTGGGCTTATTTGGGGAGAGTCGAACTGGAAGATGACGCTCTCAACAGCGCCAAGTATATGGTGGCCCCCATTGCCCAAATGCTTTGCCAATCATTCACAGCTATTGCGCTCGCTTATGGCAACTCCGCACCCCTTCTTTCTTCTTACTTCCTTCGCCAGCGATTTATCCAAGCCGTACCACCAAACGGATCGCCCCTACTTCAATTACCTCACTTTACTCCTGCCATCGCGAAGGCGATCGACGGTGAATCCAAAACGCTCATGGACGTCCAGACTTTCATGAGCAAACCTGAAGCTCAACGGAAGAAACTGGCTGTAGGCAAGGGACTGCTGACTGAACAGCAATACAACACTGCTGTCGACGTAGCCAAGCAATTACCGCACTTCCAGGTCGCCAAAGCCTTCTTCAAGGTTGCTGGCGAGAAATACATTATCCCATCATCCCTCGTGTCGTTCGTTGTCAAGGGCCGTTTTATCCCCCCAGGCACAACCAACATTCCTGAAATAAATGAATTAGATCTTGAAGATGTAGACCCGGCGGAAGACGACCTCGACGCCATGCTTGGCCGAAAGAAGACAGTGAAAGACGCAAACGGAAATTTAGTAACGGAGGAACCACTTAAAGTCGCACCACCACTCACCTTTGCCCCCCACTACGCTCGCGAGCACTCGCCGAGATGGCATATCTTCCTGTCAGACAGCAAGCAGGGCCGTATGGCTGTACCGCCATTCACATTTGCCATCTTCGACAAGCCAGTCTTCACAGCGGACGGCAAACCGACGTTTGAGATGCAGACGATGAAGATGCAATTTGCCGCACCACCACAGGCGGGTAACTATACCTTCGTCATGCATTTAGTGTGTGACAGCTATATCGGCTTTGACACCAAAATGGAGGTCACTCTGAGCGTTGAGGAGGCGAGCAAGGCTGCGCAGATGGCTGCTGAGGATGAGATTAGTGAGCCTGAAGAGGGTATGCCTACCACTTCCCTACCCTACAAAAGGACTAGCTACGAAAAAGATGCTAACGGGAATCTAGATTCATTGGCGGGCCAGATGAACGCTATGAGAGGAGGTCCCGTAGCGCCACCGAAGAAGAAGAAGAAGGCAGAAGACGAGGAAAGCAGCGAGGAGGAGAGCGGGACGGAAGAAGAGGAGAGTGACACGAGTGCTACTAATACTGATACGGAGGATGAGTCTTGATATGACTAGGTATAAATAAATGGGAAGAGTTTGAATCAACAGCTTTTCTACAGCCCTCTTATGTATGAAGTACTTACGCATATCCTGGCAGAGAAGTGCTGCGCCAAGAGAGTGGGGAGATAGAAAAAGTTGCGAGGGAAGAAGTAGAGAAGACAATGCTTGCATGGCCGGCGCTTGGGCGTTGCGGTTGGTGCTTTTTTTTATAGCAGAGGTAGACCGTACTTTGGCTGGCCTGCTTTGTTAGGTGGTAGATATATATATAGTGATTCTGGTTTGTTCATTGGTCTGGCTGGCTTACTGCTACTTGGTGGGAAACGTGTATGTCTCTATCTCCTAGAGTGAAATGCACAGTGGTGGCAAAGTCTGTGATATTAGTGATGGGCGTGTTTGAATGAGTTTTGAGAGCAGCGGTCCTGAGTAGTTATGTAAGACTAGGTAAGTAGTTGGGATTGTGAAGCCGAACTATATGGTAGTCGTAGATAGGAGTTCTGCAGTATTTTTTCCTTTGCTTTGGAAATTGGTGCGGTTCCTCTTTTGGTTCGTAACGTGGAAGTATTAAGATGCTTACCATTACTTTGCTTGGGTGTATCCGTTTCCCAGTGGTGGTGTAGGTGGCTACCCCTCAGTGATGGCAACCTGGAGATGGGTTCCCAGGAATGAGGATGTGAGTTTTGAGGTCTTTTCCCTTACCCCAAGCCCGCATGCACCGAACCATGAGATACGATAGACTGAGAAGTAGTGGCTATTTGCTATAGACTTTTGAGCAAGAGAGGCTACAGAACAGATTCCGAGACTCAGCCCATGCGCTCTCGCATATTCGATGAGTAGTGTCAGGAGTTCAGGACGCGCTTCCACACCTTATACCCTAAGGAAGGCTTAGGTATCTGTAGTGCAACCCCCTCGCGACAAAAATTTTCATCATCAATCAGTGAAGCTTATGTGTCTCAAGGGTATTCTGCAGGTCATGCAGTATGTACTATCCGCCAGCGTAAGGCGTCCTACACTCTTGCTGGGAGAGGAAGATACATGACAAATGGAAGAGATGATCTTCTTTCTCCACCAAATCAATGGTAGGCAAGGGACAGTCATTGAGCGAGATGCGAAGGGAAAACGGCCCATCTGTGCGCCTGAGAGTATGCCTTGGGTATATAGCCTCGATTGTGGTTACACCGCAGCTGCACTACCGCAAACACATGAGGTACTTAAGACACCTATTGTGTGAGCCTTACACTGTCCCCCTTTTCTACTACTACAACACGAGAGGAGCGACTTGCGCAATGACTCGATTCATCCCCGGACGGTGGGATCGGCTTCTTTTGCACTTGCAGGATCGGAACTTACAGACCAACTCTCTACGCCGACTAGATCAGGTTCAAGTCTGTCCCGGTTGCCATTGCAACGTCACCAATGGAACTCCCGACCTCGATGGATTGTACGAACGACAGCTATATAGAAACCTATATTTCCGCACTCGCGTTGACTGGAAGTACATTGCTCGTGCCGGGTGCTTGCTCTGTCGCATTCTTGTGGACGTGGCTTCGAAATCCGCTCGGTTCCAGAAGAAAAGGGGAGTCCTCAGTGGTTTCCTGGAATTGGATAAATCACGAGACCAGGACAATGCTGGACGTTTTTTGCTAGGGCTGCGTGGTATCCTTCATGATCGGGTTTGGATTTTATTCGATGGTAAGAACGAATCACCACAGCAGTTATCATTGTTGGATCGAAGGTTAGAAACGAGGCGTGGCGTACCGCGGCTTACAAGATTTGTAGAAGACGCAAGTTTAGGAATGAAGTCTGTCCCGTACTGGGAAATTCCTCGCTACAACACCCTTTCATACTCCTTGGGTGTTGCAAGAAAGTGGCTTTCAGCCTGCGAAGGCCATGAAAACTGCCATACAGCAACTACACAGTCGTTCTCGTTCACACCACGTTTTATCGAGCTTGGAGTGGAAACAATGCGCCTTGTAGAACGAGATATTCTTCAAGATGGCTGCCAATACGTCGCATTAAGTCACTGCTGGGGCGAAATAAAACCTATACAGGCATTGACGACCAACGTTGATTCTTTAAAGGAAGAGATCCTACTACCATTACTGCCAAAGTCTTTCCGAGAAGCCATTGCGATTAGCCGTGGACTGAAGTACCAGTATATCTGGATAGATGCGCTCTGTATTATCCAGGATGATGAACTAGACTGGAAACAGCAGTCGAGCCAAATGGACAGTGTCTACACAGGTGCACACCTTGTACTGAGCGCTGCCGCCGCCCGGGACAGTTCTGAGGGGTTTCTCGACCAGCAACGCTTGTTCGAAGAGCAATCTGGCACTATCCGGATTGACGAAGGACAGCGGACTATACCATACAGACTACGCTTCACTGGGATCCATTACCTTCGCGATCCTATCGATGAACGCGCATGGTGTTTCCAAGAAAGGTTATGTGCTCGGCGGTACCTTGCTTTCGGGAGGAGGGAAATGCGATGGGAATGCAATACAACCTCAAGGTGCGAATGCCGCTGGATGTCTGGCCAGACCCTAAACTCACGTCCCTCATCAGGAATCCTATGGGATGTTCGCACGTTGGAGAGAGTTCTGATGCAAGACACCCCTACAAGGACCACGCAGACACCTAGCAACACTGAGCAGACGGCTCGGTGGCCAGGCACATCTACTGGGCGGACGGAAGAGCTGATGAACCTCTGGATGGAGCTTATCCTACCAGCATACACGACCCGCACCCTCACGCTTCACTCTGACCGGCTTGTTGCAATATCTGCTGTTGCTTCGCAGTTCCAGGCAAGAACTGGTGATACATATCTTGCAGGGTTATGGAAATGTGACTTGGTGTATCAGCTTCTTTGGCAACACATTTCCTGTATCGAGTGGCGACGTCCACGCCGATGTGAGTTGGCGGAAGATGATATTCCTAACGCCTCACCCAGTTGGAGCTGGGCCTCGGTGAAAGGGTTTATATCGTTCCCAGATCGACGGAATCAGGGTTCCATTCAAGAGGAGATACAGATCATTAGTGCCGAGACAGTACTGTCATCCCCCATATGCTGTGGCGCGGTAAGCAGCGGTATAATCCATTTACGAGGACGATTAGCGAGTTGTGAACTGCTTAAGAAGACTATATGGACTAGGAGCGTCAAAATACTAGGGCGGTATATCAAAGTCCCCCTGCTCAAGAGTATACCAAGTTACGACCCAGTCATCCACATCAACGGAGAAAAGCTCGGAGATGCCAATTTCGACAACCGGCCAGGACCGACAGGAATCGAAGAATTTACATTGACCCCCGATGACAGTCTTCCCATTTTATACATGGAAAAGCCTTTGGGCTTGTGGATTCTTCCGGTCTTGACGGTGGGTTGGGCTTATGAGCATAAATCCTGGTCCTTAATTGTTCGATCATCCGCGAGTTTCACAGGATGTTTCGAACGAGTTGGCCTCATGGAGAGCGATACATTGAAACACCGAGAAACCTGGGGAAAGATACTGAATGACTACCAAGCTCAAGATATCGCTTTAGTATAATGCCAAGATACCGACCCGAGAGCTTTGCTTTGACAGAGCTGGCTATCGTCCCTCGCTATATAGTGTCAAGTGGTTAATAGTTTGCAAATTGAAGCACAGCTGTTCTTACTACAAACGAGGCATAATTGTTTGATTATAACAAAGTTCACCACACACTTCACTTATTTCGCATCTGGAAGGACGAAGACAATTACATAGCTGGCATCGCATCTCATACACCTAGACTTTACACACAAGCGTTGACAACTCCCAAATGACAAAGGTCGCGGATAAATCACATTTAACAGTGTTGAGTGCATAGAAATTGTAACGAACCGAGGAACTCTCTGTGGAGTCTATAGTATGCATGGAAAGTTCGCTAACACAATCCAAGTTGTCGTGAAAATGTCCCCAAAAACGGTAGGTCTACCAACCGACAAGCAAGGAAAGATGGACGAATGTCTTCCACTCCGGGATATTAAGTACGTAACTTTATTCTAGTTGAGCGCATGTTGGAAAGATTGAAAGTAAACAGTACATTCAGTGAAGTATAAACGCCGCCGAGAAAGTCCCCGCTGGATACTCAGGCTCGTTCATTCCACTTTGCTATATCCAAGGCCAAAGTGAGAGGAATTGTTGTTACCGTCGGAAAATGGTCTCGATTTCGTCTCTCGGGGATGTTTTTGAAATGTGAGCCCACAGATGCAGATGGCTTCTTCCAAGGTTGACTTGATGGTGACAATTGCAACCCCTCTGCTGTAATGCACCTATGAAAAAACATGCGCCAACAGATATAAGAGCCTGTCATTCTGACTCTCGCTTATTGGTCATCCAAAGGGCCGGTATGGGAAGCAAGGCTCCCATCATCGTTACGACTTGTGCATAGGGATGCAGGGCGATGTGACGTCTGCAAGGGGCTCAGAAGGTAATACCGCGCCTCTGGATAATGGTGTGCTAACTCCTGTCTAACCCATATCGCAGTCCTTTTTGCGATGAGTTTCCATCCGTCAATGTTCTTCCCTGAGTCTTTAAACGAGTTCGTCGACTAGCGAACGTCTCTTAGTGTCCTTGACATACGCCCTCCAAACACAATGCCGTCTGTCATCACTCTCTCGTTTGGCCTTATCGCTGCCACTTATTATTTCCTGCGTATTCTGCTGCACGCCACCCAGAATGCCCATGAGCCACCGGCAATTTTGACGGGTGTCCCCTTTGTTAGTCCCTTCTTGCATATGTTGAAACAAAAAACACAATTGCATCTCAAACTGAGGTAAGTTACCCGTCATAGCTACCTTTGGTTTCTAGTGTATCTGACAATTGGGTGATACATAAGTGAGAAGTACCGTCTTCCAATCTACACGCTTCGTATGCCGTTCTTCCGGATTTATGTAGTCAATGACACAGATCTAATTCCACACTTGACACGACAATGGCGTACAATTAGTTTTGCCGCCATAACAGCCAATGCCGGGGCTGTATGTGGCATGAGTAAGCGGGCTATCCGGATCATGACACACGACCTGGCCAACGAAAAGGGGTTCAGCATCAGCTGGCCTAAATACATTGCGCCTTCTTTGGCGCCTGGACCCGAGCTGGATGCAATCAACAAAAGGTCAGCGGAGGTGTTATCCACCGAGATGACCAGGCAAAGGGTAGAGGGTACCGTGAGGTCTGGCTTAAGAGCATGGTCGCAGCACATGATGATCACCGCAACTACTGAAGCCATATATGGTCCTAAGAACCCGTATCGCGATCCAGCGATTGTGGCAGCTTGGAAGTACGTGATACGTGAAATTTTCCACATCAATAAACAATAATTGCGTATGTCTTCTTCCTATTTGATAGTTGGCTAATGCAATCCTCGCTCAGAACGTTCGAGTCAGGATTTCTGACATTCACTCTGTTCCCATGGGCCATGAGGGCCTTTCCTTCCGTTTATCGGGCTCGTGAAGCCGCTGCGGCTGCCATGAAAAGATACCTGCAACAAAAAGGCCATGAGCAAGCATCTGGGCTTGTTCGCAAGCGCTATGAGCACCACAGTCAATGGGGTCTGGACCTCGACGACCTTAGCAGAGGCGAAGTTGGCAATACCTTTGCTATCCTGGGGAATTCTACCCCCTGTGCATATTGGGTGCTGTATCAAATTTTCTCGAATGAGAAAGTTTTATCAGATGTCCGCGGCGAGATAATGGCTCTGGCCCGGCCGGAGGAAGATGGCAAGGCCAACTCACTTGACCTCGCTAGCATTCGGACGGGATGCCCCATCTTGCTGAGTACATTTCAGGAAACGCTTCGTTACCGCTCTGTCCTCGCAGGTCCGCGGTCGATTCTCGAAGACGCGAATCTTGACGACAGATTCTTGCTCAAGAAGGGTAGCATTCTTTTGATACCAGCTGTAGTGCAACACTATAGCATTCCAGCATGGGGTGAAGATGCGGACAAGTTCAAGCACACACGCTTTATCCCTCAACCAGGGCGAGAAAAGCAAAACCGAGCGGCATACCGCCCGTTTGGAAGTGGTCACACACTCTGCCCCGGGCGTCATTTCGCGTCCATCGAGATCATGATGGTGGTAGCCATATGTGTCTTGAACTTCGACGTTGTTCCGGTTGGCGGGAAGTGGCTCGAGCCTACGTGGGAGCGATCACCTGCAGGTGCCAGCTTTCCAATTCCGGACAATGATATATCTGTCGATTTTGTTCCCAGAAAAATGGATCACGCCTGGCGGATATCATATTCGAGCTCAGATGAGCCCATCAAGATCGCGGCAGAAGATTACCAGGTCGATCAACTGTGATTTTTCTGCCACATATCTGGTGCTTCCATGCCCCTTTACCAGAAACAGGTTTCATGATTAGGTATCTGGGCCAATCGTCTTGATTTCTTACCTGAAGTGAAACCACCGTAATCATTATCCACTGATGTTGCTGATAGTAAGCTCAACCACTTCTGGATATCTCTAATGCTGCAAGATTCGGCGGTCTATTGAGTCAGCATACGTGAGTTCGCGGTTCCGCGCAGACACCTTTCTCAGCAACTGGTAGATTAAGGCAATCAGGTCTGGAATCGTAGCCGGTAATTTGTACTGTATCGTTAAAGAACACAATTTCACACTACATTTGCCCCGAAATGAAATAGGTGATATAATGGGAAACAGCATCTTGATCTGCATGATCTCATTACCGAACACTTCCAGCGAGCTGGCTTCAGGTACAGATCCGGACCCTGAGCCTTCAGGACCCATTACAACGAATTTCGTCTTGTCTTCCAAGTCGAATCAGCATCCGGATGGATTTTGGGCTCCTCAATCCCCTTTCTCAGCTCTCTCTTCCTTTTCCAATCTGTTCCGAACCTTCTATCCCGGTCCCCAACTATTTTCTCGAAATCGAATTGATTATTAGCAGTGAAGCTCGTCATCAACTTAGGCTCACCGAGCGGCAGCTCATCGCCACGATCCGTCTGCCAAAGATGATAGACCTTCCCGTACAATCCAATGACGTGCTTCATCTCCTGGGTTTCGGCTGCCTCCCATGCTTGCTGAAGACCTGGTGCCGTGGGGCCTGGCATGACGAGCATGCCGGATTTGACTTCGTAAACATGCGAGTGCCACAACTTACGCTCCTCGGGCGGGAGTGTTTCGTAGAGCCTGGGCGTTATCATGTACTCGATTCCGATTAGACGAGCATCAGGGCTGTGATCGTCGTATAGGATGCATTGGCGGACGTCTGAAATTCGATTAGTACCCAGACGTTTAGGAAACTCTACAGTTATTCATATCTCACCTTTAGTGAGATGGGCGCAATAATGATTCGCCTCAACAAGTCGGCGTGGGTCGTCGGCGTACGCATGGAAGGCGTTCAGATGGGCACAGAGCTGTTTTACAGGTTTGAACTCCTATCGAAGGTTAGACCTGATCTCATCATCAAAGGTTGTCGATAGGCCTTACTTGTAGAAGTGAAGCACCACTCTCCAAGATGATGTCTTCGGTTGGTACCTTGTCGCCTGGCACATTCGTGGGGTTTGCAGTTCCAGCCATGTTTACTCAAAACGCTGCTGTTCCTGTCATCCGAGGTGCGGAGGGACGAGGGGATTATTGAATGAGAATTTGTCGCTCGCGGGCTATCTTCCTCTGCGACCTAACTTGCCAGGCGGAGCACGTTTCCTGGTCGTCGACAAACGGATGCAGACGCATTTGCAGTGCTCTGGAATATTACAATGTCGTCGCACAATGATGCCATGGGACTGATGTCATAACCTCGATGAGTAAGTGCAGCTCGGAGCAGATGCTCCTGTGACTATAAGTATGCAGACCTATCATGTCAAATGGGATATATTTCGCTCATATGGCAATGAAGTCGTATACATCTGATACTGCACACTTTGAGCCCGATCCAGATGCCATTTCTGTTATTTGCGACCCATTACTCACGCACTACAAGGAGGTAGGTAACCCAGCTTTGTCACTGTCTAGACTGCTAGCTTCTGGCGATGTCCAGGGTAGGCTCTATCACCCTTTTTTGGAAATACGGCAGCATCTTCATATCACGTGCCATGATATGGATGCAACACCGTAGGTATTTGCGGCAGTCTAGACTGGATAACAAGCCTCACTAGAGTCGGCTGGTGGGTTTGCATGGAGCCTGTTCCCTGTTGATCTCTCGTGTCCACCCCCATCGGCCCATTGTGCAGAGTGAGTCCAGCTTGGCGGGCAGCAACCCGTTACCCACACTACAACGTCTCTCCACAGGCAGCCAGGTCCCGCCTCATTATCGTGAAATGGCAAGCGTGACATACCCATTGATGTTGCAGACCTCGATCAACACTAATCAGATAAAACAACACCAGTCCTGCGCTCGCGATGTCTACTAGCATCCAGACAGCAATAGATTCCATTATTAATTGAGTACTACGCTGTCTTTTCTTTTGTCTGTGCACTCAATGATGCCCTGAGCTTCGCGCTCTACTGACTGCCCCGGTCCCACGCCAACCTCGACCACGACCTCGACCTCGACAGTCCACAATCCACACTCGACACCATGGCCGCATCCCGCCGCGGCCAACCACCTCTTCACGTGCGAATGCCCTCACAGCCCAGCGTCGTTGCACTGCCCGATTTACCGCCCATCTCCGCCCTCTTTCTCATCGACTTCGATGTCAAGGCAGGTTACACTGTATCCTGGAAGGCCTCGAAACCGGGCATCGAGCTTGAAGGGGTTGTAGAGTACAAGTCGCTACCCTCCGGTCTACATACCGTATCCGAAGATCTTATATACTTCGTCCACGATGGATATGCCGGGTTGAGTGCATTTGTCAATGCGCCTGTTGACGACAGCGCATCCCGCAATGCTCGCATGTTAGCAGTCGGCGTCTTGGTGCCGCTGAGTTTTGGACGCTTGGGGCGTGCATGGAAACATGCCGAGAGTCTCAAAGCCATTGCATCGTATGTACCTGCTCTTGAACAATACTCATCCTCCCGAATATGGAGTTCGCGATAATGACTGACATGACTACTCTCAGAAAACTAGTCGTGAATAGTAAACAAGTCAGTATACTAGAGGAATACTGGGATAGAAACCAGGCGCGTGAATCCGACCGTGATGATGCGATACCCAAAGACACCGTCGAATCACCTGACATTCCGCCACCCAAAAAGGCGTCTCAAAAGCACAGCAGGAATCGCTCATCCTCCGATGGAACCGCGTTGATGCTACCAGGTCACAGACTGTCTCCATTCCACCCCGCATGGAGTCTAACCAAGCTCTTGAACACCTTCGGCCCTCTCATATTCCCCATCCACCGCGCTGCGTTATTGCGAAAGAGGATACTCATCTCCGGCCATGCGCCAGTGGAGGAGGCTTGTAATTTTGGTAAACCCTACGGCACAGCCCGTAAAACGAGAATTAGGACTGACAATCGAATCTTGTAGTCTACGATATATCAATCCTCGCCAACATTCCCCTTACAACCTTTGATACCCTCCCGCCCTATTCCCCGCCTTATCGTCTACGCCCTTTATTCTCCGTCGGCGTACACGATATCCCATTTCTAACTGAAGACGCAAAGCATGCCGCGGACCCGAACGGAAACGACCCGGACTTGGGGACCGGCTGGATAGCATGCACGACGGACAGTATCCTCTCTAAGAAAGACACGCTGTGGGACGTGCTCATAACCATGCCGCCACCCCACGCTTCCCAAGCGAAAAAACACATCTGGCCTACCGTGGAGTTCTCTGGGCATCCCGTAAAGGCCACGCAACGAGACATGCGACGCTTTCGTTCGCTCAAAGCAGGCCTCGCACGCCTGGGCGTAGGTAGTCCCTTCGCCTCGCCCGCGACGCCTCATCCCACTTTGCAGGCCGAACAAGACAACTCGCTTCTCGATGCCGCGGAAGCCATCGTTGAGCCCACGAGTTGGACCGCCCTGGCATATAGCGGTTTCATGTGGTGGGCATCTGCAGGCGAGAAGCAGCGCTCCGACGAGGCCGAGGAAGCCTCGCACGACGCAGCTCTCCTGGCCGATGTGGCAAATAACGGGACGATGAGAATGGAAATGCCAGGATCCGCTGGCATGTCTACTTCCTTTTCTTCACTTACGCCGAGACAGGCATCTGCTGCCGTGTCCGCGCCACTCGATGCGGGAGAGGCAAGGACTGAACTCGCGTTTATTGCATATTTTCATCGCCTTACGGAGCAGATGTTGAGTGCACTTGCAGACGTCGTTGAGTCTTCGAGCGAAAGCGAAGAGGGTGACACGCCGGGCGACGATGAAGCCGAAAGTGATGTGCTTCTTGGGTCAGAGATAGAGGGCGAGAGTGAGCTCGAGGGCCACGGGGTCAGGGTTGAGCCGGATGTGGTGAAGCGCATGGGGCTTGATGTTTGGAGCCAGTCCGATGCCGAATTTGTCTCGGCATTGTTGCAGACTTATTTCGATCGGTCTGCGTATGTCGAGGGTAAGGGAGTCCAAATATGTGGCATCAGGGTCTGTTGAAAGAAAGAGAGAGTGTTCGGCATGGAGTTTTGGTAGGGTTTCCAGGGAGTGTATGGGTTGGAGGATTGAGGATTGTATAAATAGGGTACGAGAACAAAGATGAGACTGTTCGCCAATCCAGTATATAGTACAGAAGCATCGTATGAGGGAAAAATGATGCCTGAATGGTTCGAAGAAGCCTTGCAATACGATTTGGCCAAGAGGGGTTGTCACGAGCAGCAAAAATTGTCAAAGAAACAATAGCACACACAACACCTGTCTGTATCGATCTCTGCGACTGTTTGCCACATATATACAGTCCGCACGATACCAAAACTCCAAATAAAGTAGAAAAACACCAGAGCCAAAGGGCGATCGGAAATGCTGAGAAGGTCCCTTTGGGAGGGGAACAGCGGTAAAATGAACCGAAGCAAGCTACCTAGGTAGGTATTTAGGTCCTCTTATCAGCTTGTATGAGCTTCGAAACCACCGGTCTTCCGATCAACAGTTGCCGGAGAGCGGTGCGTAATAAACCGGCATACTGTGTTCTCTGCGTTACTTGTTTTACTGTAGACGTATGGGAGAACCTGTAATACAATGCACCCCGCAATGCATCTCCTCTACCGTTGGCGTTCTTTCATATTTGCCGAGATCTGAGCGTACAGGGGCCCTGAGATGGCTACAGTCGGGTTGAGGGTAGATGCTTTGGGTGTACTCGTCTCGCGTGCGATGTTGTCTGAGATTGTCACCTTCATCTTTCTCCCAAATACTACACCAAGTATAAAATCGGCCGCACAGGGAAGATGGAAGCAGATCTAGCAGATCTCAAGAACGAAGTCGCTCTTTTGCGCAAGGAGCTTTCGAGAGTCTCGGATGAGGCTGAAGTACGGAAAGTTCACTTCAAGTATGGGTACTATCTTGATAAGTGTCTTTACAATGAGGTAAGTAAATTACTCATGCTTAATCCGGTGTTCTCAATCTCTAATTGGGAACCGTTAGGTTGTGGACATGTACGCCGACCACCCGGACACATACGTCGAGTTCCTAGGATCACGATACCGCGGTAAAGAAGGCGTCAAGCGACTTTACAACGGACGATTCCAGAGTACGTTTGTGAACGGCCGCAATGGACCTGTTCATGGCTTTTTGCTCGATCATATCATGATGCAGGATATTGTGGACGTCGACCCTACGGGCACACATGCTTGGTGTCGCATGCGGGCATTGATGCAGTACGTTTGCCATAGTTATGATATCTGTCTTGCGAACGTGTCTCGGACATTGTGTTGCGATTTTCTGCACACTGCCGAGACTCTGTTCTATATAGAGAATTTATGTCTCTGGCATGACAATCACTGACTACTGTTATGTCACAGAGCCGGTACACACAAGTCAGTTCGTGAGACGCACCCCAGGGGACACGTGCAATGGTGGGAAGGTGGGCTCTACGAGAACGAGTACCTGAAAGAGAACGGGGTATGGAAGCTATTCAGATACCGCTACTTCCCCTTCTGGCACGCAGAGTTCGAGACGGGATGGAGTCTGACGAAAGAGAACTACATTCCCTGGCCGACAAAGACCTTTCCAGAAGATCCGTGGGGACCTGACGAGATCATTGAGCAGAAGATGCTCTGGCCTGACACCAGGGTGGTACCGTTTCATTATCCGCATCCTGTTACCGGCAAACGTGTAAAGGACGATGATTTGCGTGCCCCTCATTATGGACAGGAGGTCGCTGAGGTGGACCCCCCGCTGAGTTTGGCTCTGCCGGAGGGACAGGAGAGAGCGGGTGAGGGAAGGACTTGGGGTAATGGGGGTTCGACTCGGGTTCTGCCGGAATTGGTTGAGAATCTTGAGATTTGATCACGAGTACATAGCCTAAAGTAGGGGATGGAAGAGGGGGAGAGGGGATGATGGGCGGGTGCATGAACGGTAGTTGGAGAAAGGTCTTATAGTCTATTCATTGCCGGTGTTCAGTATAAGCTGTACAGCGACAAGTATGGAGGTCGCTATAGCTTACACTGTCTTGGGGATATGTTTCAACTGCTACCTGATGTGTTGTCGTACCATGTTGCAATGACTGGAGACACAATTGCCGGTGTTATAGCATTCTAGATTCCAGGTCCACGCGAAAGCATCGGACCGTTTCTTCTTATAGAACTCAAACAAACAATATTGAATCTCGTGATCTCTATCCGTCGCACGAGAGCCGCGCAATTTAACGAGCATCGCGGACCTGCGCAACATGGCACACCTCGAAGCCCTGGTTCCTGAGATATCACTGTATCCGTACAGCAATGGGAAGAGGGTGGGCGACCGCGTAAAGTTTCCTGATACTCCTGCCTTTTCGTCGGTGAATAAGCCCTCAAGGTTTGAAGGTGATGTCTTCAATTTAGAGGTCACTGGGGAGATCCCACGAGATATTAATGGGACTTTTTATCGTGTGCAGCCTGTAAGATATCCCCAATGATGTGAATCTGTGATCAAAATTGATTTAATTTTCCCAGGATCACCGCTTTCCGCCGTTGTTTGAAGACGATATTCATTTTGTGAGTATAATGCCCGGCCTATTTTTACTTGAGTTGTAACTAATCATGACATCTAGAACGGAGATGGTATGTGATATGATCATATCTGAGTGGTGAACTGTTCGAGTTGACAAATTGGCAGGCAGTGTTACAGCAATTCGTATTGCAAACGGTCACGCAGACTTCAAGCAGCGATATGTGCGTACAGACAAGTACCAGGCCGAGGAGAAAGCGAGACATAGCTTGTTTGGGCGATATCGCAACCCATATACCGATAATGAGAGTGTGAAAGGTGTCATCCGTACAGTCTCGAATACGAACATCACGTTCTGGCGTGGGATGTTGCTGGCGAGTAAGGAAGACGGCCCGCCATTTGCCATGGACCCTGTGACGCTTGAGACGCTGGGTCGGTACGATTTTGAAGGGCAAATCAAAACGCCTACTTTCACCGCGCACCCAAAGTTTGATCCAGATACAGGAGAAATGCTGTGTTTTGCGTACGAGGCCGGAAAGGATGGTTCAGATTGTGGAGTGGATGTTGTCACTTGGACTATCAATGCCGACGGTATCAAGACAGAAGAGCTTTGGTTCGAGGCACCGTTTGCTGGCATGATTCACGATTGTGGTGTCTCGAAGAACTATATGGTGCTCCCGTTGACACCGATAAAAATGTCTCTACACCGACTTAAGCGTGGTGGCAATAAGTTTGCGTGGGATCCGAATGAAGACCAAGTATACGGCCTTGTTCCGCGCCGAGGTGGCAAAGCCGAAGATGTGATATGGTTCCGGGCCGACAATGGTGAGTCCTTCCTCGTTCTGTTATACATGAACAACGTTGTACGCCGCTGGGCCTAACTTTGATCTTTGATAGGCTTCCATGGTCACGTCGCAGGGTGTTACGAGAATGAGGAGGGAAATGTCATACTGGACCTCACTGTCGCCGATGGAAATGTGTTCTTCTGGTTTCCGCCTGATGGCGAAAAGCCAGACTTTGGCCAGCGTGCTCGGTTAAGCAGTCCGACTTGCCGGTGGGTGTTGGATCCAAAGGCCAAGTCTGGGACTCGTGTGAAACCATTACTGCAATGGGACACAAACGGCGAATTTTCACGTATCGATGACCGAGTCGTGACGAAGAAGTATAATCACTTTTGGCAGCTGAAGGTCGATCCCACTAGACCTTACGATTTCGCTAAGTGTGGACCACCAGCTGGTGGTCTTTTTAACTGCATGGCTCATTATACGTGGGATTCAGATAATGGTAACAGTATTGGCGACGAAGATGTGTTCTTCGCTGGACCCACAGCCACGTTCCAAGAGCCAGTGTTCATACCGAAAGATGGGGGAGGTGAAGGAGAAGGCTATCTCGCTGCTTTGAAGAATAACCTGGACGAGCTGAGGAACGATGTGGTGATTTGGAATGCTCAGGAGCTCTCAGCTGGCCCTCTTGCGACGTTACATCTGCCGTTCAAGCTTCGCTTAGGCTTCCACGGAAATTTCGTCGATCACAGAGACATTGAAGCGTGGCAGAAGCGTCGATCAGGCGAGTTGGGGCCAGTGAGGTGCGCTGATAGTCCGCTCCCGTGGCAGACTGCTCTTATGACTAATGGCACTGGCGATGTGTCAAACGAGACCTTGAACGAGGTATGACATCGTGAGGCACCGAAACGCACAAGCGAGGATACGTAGAGCTAAAGATGGATCAAGTCGTCAACAAAGCCAAAGCTTGTGTTCGTATGTTCGTTGTGAGCTGTTCCACCAAAACAGCTCGGAAATGGATATAACTTGCAGTCATGAAATACAAAAAGCACGATAATCTCATCGGCTTCGAAAACAGAACAACAACGTCTGTCCTCATACATGAATCATCTGTATGATTGAAGATTCCATCACAGCTTTCATTGACCCAAGCTTGCAAATATGCGAACTGTTGCTTCATTGCTGTTCACCATAGTCGCTGCGGCCGTTCCGGCTCTCGTATGTAAATTCCTTGACGCTAGATGTTTCATTTATCATCAACTATACAATAGTATAGTTACCAGGTGGCGAGTGTGACCAGTGGATCGATAGTTTGGTGTAGACTCGACGAGAAACTCTCAACGAACTACAGGTCCTGCCTTGACTCGATCTAACGCATACCAGGCACGGCCATCTATCTTTGAAAGATCGGACTCTTTGCCAAAGAGCTATGTCATGGCGCCTATGACCTGGACGGGTATTATCGAACAAGGCGGTGCAGAGGTCTCCTTCCAAGGCACTATCCAGGTATTCCACCAACAGTACTCCTGATACGACCATGACTGACACTTGCTTAAAAAGGAAATAACTGCTGAGATTCGAAAGACCCATCCCGACTTCGATTGGCACAACTCCCCCTCGGCCTTGACCACGGCGGTAGACGATCCTGTGCCTACTGTGAGTTGTATTCAGTCCCAGTCGAGATGGTAGTGCTAACATTGCCGAGCATGAAATATACTGCGATGTCGGAGGTGACTCAAAAGTGACCTCGTTCGATGCGTGGGAAGCAGTCTTAGCTTTCTCAAATGAGCAGGGTTCCTTGGTTTTCGGCCCCGGCTCTACGGCTACGCCAACTTGCAGTCGAGCATATTGCTCCAAGTGAGTGACCGTTATCCGTTATGAAGCTCTTGCCTTCCAGCACTTAGGTAGAACTCGTGGTCCGTCGAGACGTTTATGACTTCAGCCCGAAAGTTGAATCACGCCGTTGGTCCCCTATGTTCAAATAACCAATGACTAACTCTGTGTTGCTTAGCGATGTTGCACTTTGGGTCTGCAATGACCAGCAGCAGACTATTGTAATGAGCCCATATACTGTTTCCAATTACGGTGCGGAGATCATCAAGAGATGTGGCGACTCGTCGATGATGGTTCAGGGTCAAGTTTTCGACAGTGACCAAGACTACAAGAGCCAAAACGTTCCGAACCAGTTCAATGTCCAGCTCGGAAAAACGACTTGCTGAATGTAGCCCCGTCCGGCCTCCAGGGGATATGGTGATGATTCAAGTGTGTGATTATGTGCCTAGTTTCGGATTGATGAACTAGGGGTGTTTGCAGTTTCATGATTTCCTAAGAATGAGGTTGCGTACTGTCGCCAATGCACTTTCGAGGAATGGTTGGATGATGCGCAACCTGTGTGTATGGGTATCAGTTGTGTGCGAAATGAATAGTTCGAGTCTCTGGATCTCTTGGTCGTCTTTCCCTTCTTCGACGACTCGATTGAGTCTTCCGTCGTCAAAGGCAATGCCATGCCATAGTAATATTCCAAGCTGCTGAGCCAGTTTAGCACTGGCAATAGCTCGAGAATCTTTTGCAAGCCTTGGTAATGAATTGAGAAGTTCTTCCCAGAATAAGCTTCGCAACTGCTCTGCCTCTGGGTAGTAGACGAATTTGCCATTCTCGTCCTCACCGAGAAGCTCCTCGAGACCGTAAGCTCCAATGCCAAAAGGCAACCACTCAGCCTCGGCCCAATCGAGTAGGCCAAGAAGCTTTCCTGATTTTGGGCAAACCATTATATTGGACGGAAGAAAGTCTCCGTGACTCAGGACCCATGGTAAATCCTCGATTAACGATAGCTTCGCTAGAATGGACTGAGCAACATCGCGGGAGGCACCGGAAGGAAGTGAAACGCTCATAGATTCCAGTCGCCATCTCAGGGATGATCCGACGGTCCTCTCAATACCTCGCAAGTCGCTCTTGGCCTTCGAGTGATGCCATGCTTGTGCCTGCAGATGAGCGAAGTCTCGCACCAGGCGTTCCCGGAAAGATCTTGCAGTTGACCCAGCGCGAAGATCAGAAAGCGATACACCAGGCAACCTTTTCATTTCAAAGGCGCAAAGGTCGGTCGCACTGAGATCACCGAGATACAAAGTCTCCGGCGCTAGAGTACCGAATATCTGACAAGCAGTGGCGGTGATATCGATATCCAGCTTATGTGCCGATGGCCGAAATTGCACAACGATGTCTTCGCCAATAAACACTGTGTATGAACACTAAATCCTCCTCAATTAAGCATCTATTTCACGTAGAAGACATCACAATAATTGCTTACGTAGCCTTGAAACGGCGCTGGTCGGATTGGGCGGGATTCATACCGCCGTCTGACAAACGCATCGCAATCGTCTTTCACGCTGGAAGGCAGCTTACAGCGATCGAAGAACGGTGTGAGCGACACGCCCGAGTCTCTTGGCGAGCTCGCCATGATAGATGGATTGGTAGTAAAAAGTCATGGATGAAGTTGACGATGAATGAAAATAAGCAATCAGGATATGTGTTTTACTACAGATCGTATTCGATCGTGTTAAATGGTCTGCATAGAGTTTGCATGTGGTAGGCTAGTGGCCATGTGCCAAAACGACTGGACGATGAGGGGTAAGCGTTGATAAAGCCACTCGGTCTATCTCACAAACGCCTCTCTGTAAGCCATCTGCTTTACTAGAGGGTGCAGTCATCCATGGGGTTTAGAGAGCATCAGCGATGCAAGCTGGAGAATCCCTGCTCGCATGCATGTTGCTCGATGCAGCTGAAGGTTGCGTCCGGGGGGGACTAGACGCATACACAGGCGTTTGCGTAGAGCTCGATGTGAAAGTAGCAGCTTCAAGTCATGCTTATTATCTGTTTAATTGGCAACACTTTTCAGCATTGAAGCTATGACACTTTGCCATATGCACTATCCAAGCGTATACTTTGCTAATGTGGTCTCGTGTTGCGTGATCGTAATCTCCCAGTCCATACCCCTGATTCGATGGTGTGGGCTGATTGCGGCTTTCCCATCCTAGCTCTCGTTTGTAGTCGGTTTCTTATCTCAGCTTTCTCACTTCCTCCAACGTTTTCTGATGGGCCTGCGACCTCCTTCGCGATTTTTGACTGACCTCGTTTTTGGTCTCTTGCCTTTTGTTCAATCGTAATGAGAGCCTCTGTGGCAACCATTTTCAGGGCCTTTGAAGTTCTCTCTTCTTCATGCCTCTCTCTTTCACCTTGTGCAGATTTGTACTTTCTTTTGTGACTCAACCCTGGATCCGCTCCTTTCTTGTGCGTTTCGATATCGGCACATATTGTTTTGCTCTCCACTTGAAATTGAGATTTTCTTCTTCCAAGATCGCGGTCTCCTATTTGATTCCGAATCTCGTGAGGCAGCTCAATAGTTTTGGTCTCAAAGCGTCCAGTTTGGCCTCCTTGCCCTGATTGGCCCGTTTTGAAACCCACAGTCGGTCGAGCCTGTGAACTGGCAGATGAACACATAGTTATAACACCCAGACACGCTATGGCACTCATCTATCCCTTCGTCAGAATAGGTTGAAGTGTGACAGGCCAATAAGACTCACTGTAGTTGAGTAAAAGCCAGTGATGAGCTCATTGTTCGTTTTTAGCTCTACCCACTGAGCCCTGTCGTAGTTAATCGCGTCATCAATGCCAATGACATGCAATTTGCCGTGGGTTGTTTCGAGCTTGCGAATGTTAGTAGACTCTCGCAACTGTATAGTTGATACATGCCTTGAGTGCCATATCTGTTCCATCCCACGTATCTGTCCGGATTTGAATCCGCTGGATCCTCTCGCCTCCAGGTCCGTCTATGGAAACCGAGAAGCGCTCATCTTTGTAGACAGGATGGGGCGGATCGTTGTACGGGCCACACAGTCCCAGGAATGTTGATTCCATCTCATCGTATTTTACTTCAATACCATGGAGCAGAAACCCTTCTCGTATCCATATGATCACTTCGGTTATATGCTTTAGTTTTTCTCCGCAATCACCGCCAAACATATTGACGTGAAGTGCGTTGTCTGGTCTTAGCTGTGCTTCGACAAATACGTTGTAGAACTTCGCATTTTCGGGTGGGATTTTCGGAAACCAGATTGAGGATGTCCGCAAACACTTGGAAGGTGCCTCTCGTATATTGTTGACACTCGCGTAGATTGATGCACTGACCATCTTCATGAACTAGATCATCCAAGATCAACCTCTGTCGGCCAACGCAGTGACGAGCAACTTACATCAAATTGACAATTCATTTGCACTTTTGATTGTCCTTCACAAAGTAGCAGTTTTCTTGCGAATCCCTTGCAGTTTCCAACCCATTTCGAAACCTGCCCCGATTCATCATGAATGCAAATTCCTCGTATGCCCTTTAGGCTGACTGCTAACTCGAAGCCCCTGAGCCGTTTTTGCCGAGCTATTCCGTCGCTCCACCGAACTGGTAGCTCCGTACGAGTACGAATATAACCAATAGTAAGCTCTTTTTGCGAGGACTCTACAAACCGAAGCCCTGTAATATACTGACCATCAGGAAGGTGAACAAGAGAGACATATATATGCTTAACAGTTCTTATAGCTGAGATTCTCCGAGCTTTAAGCGCACGGCATCCATCATTGAAAGAATATGTTGGACCACAAATATAGCCCCCAGCAGCTGAATGGGCTTCGGACTCAAAATCGCCAGCTGCGCCATGACATGTCAGGCTACCCGCTTCGTCGATTACTTGCTGCAAGAGAACTGCATTCCTCCAGATCCGGGACCTTTCGACCAGCGCGGCACTCGACCTGTTGGTACCACAATGAAACCGTTTGGCGTATGAATATAGACCTCTCCAATCTAATACCGATCCTTTCTTTACATCCCAAGGCTCGAATACATGCTGGAGTTCCATTGGAGTGCAGAATCGCGACTTCCAGAAATCTGATGACAGTTCAAGACAACTAATTGCTCTGACCGTGGACCTCAAGTGCAGCACATCTTTAGATGGGAGAAATGTGAGGATAAGTTCTCGAATCTCAGGCGGTAATACGTCAAAGTATTTCTTGGTTGATTTCTTAAAAAGATCGATACGCTGTTTGGGGGCGAAGTGTGGCGTCTTGGCTTGAAGAAACTCCTGCTCCTGGAGCTCCGGCACTATGAGAGGGTTGTAGCGCCATGAACAGCCTATTTCTTTGAATATACGATAGTTCTCGTACGATAGAGCGAATTCAGGCTCTTGGGGAGGTCGAGGCTGAAAAGGTCTTGCTTTCTCCCAAGCTCATAGTCGTAGCCCCAGTCCAGCACATGACAGAACTGGTCCCAAGGACACGATCGGCAGAAGTCATACCAATCGCGAAGGTCGATATTCTTCTGACCATATACACGGCGTAACATCTCCCAGCACGCAGAATGGAACGGGAACCCCTGGAAAATAACTTGAGGCTCTTGACGACAATGTCTCTTCTCCAGGCGATGGTTGGTTAGATCAAGCTTCACTATGTTCTTAGGTACCTCTGGTGATTCCTGATTACAAAGCTTTTTGGTGGAATTATCGTATTTTTCTGTTGGGTCTGTAGGGGCCAGTTCAAGCTCACTTCCACAGTACCCAACGCCTGTTATTTGAGGTACAGCAATGTTCGGATCATGGGTATATACTAGACATGGTCATAAGGGGCTCGAGATCGATGCAACAGATGCAGTGAACAGCTTGTGACTAGTTCACCACGTTGAGGTGTTCAGTGAATCGACTACCTTGCCTAAGCCAAGGGCACCGAAATACTGCATCTACACTCGAACCTCCCATTCCCAAATCTCCAGTTAGTGACGTGTCAAGCTTCTTGCCTAGTCTAATAAATCTCACGTACCCGCTCGGAACTCTGATCGCCAATCTCGACCTCGAAGGATCGGACAACCACACACGACACAACTGGGGTAGATTGAATCCGGTAAATCCATCGATGCTCCAGAGTTCAGGCCTTTGGAAGATATTGTAATGAAACCAAGCTAGTCAAAATTGCGGGAGGACACGGTGTAGAGTAAAGCAAACTTGACGGCTTTATCAAGACTTGATGAAAAATGAGATGTAAATAGGTGATGCAAAATGGCTGGTATAGCAGAGTTTTCTTTTTAGGATAGAAGCATCTGTGACGTCTTTCGTCATAGCGATATGATTGGCTTGCTTGTGCTGAAATGGAGTTGACGCTCCTCTGCCATAAGGAACAGCCTTTCCCAAGCCATTCCTTTGTCAACCATGCGACGCATCCATTATGTACTCCTTTCACTCCTTTGTTTCAACTTGCCACATATGCCTACTTCATCCCCTATCACGACCTAAGTGTTTTGCTCTACAAGGGGGGTTGCTCTACAGTGAACAGAAGTCATCACTATCCCTTTACATGTTGAAGCCAATGATAGTGGCAAAACATTACTTTTGAGAACAGCGAGCCCAAGATAGACCCAGCCGAACGAAGGAAAAAAAAAAAAAAAAAAAAAAACTGACATTGCAATTAGTAGGCGTAGACCAGCATCGACGCCATATCTACAAAGTGGTTTAGTGTATGTAGGAGATAAAATCATTAAATTCGACGCCATTCCAGACATATTTCCTGCCAGGTATAGTAGGTAGATACTCTGTCAGTCTGGGGGGCATGTAAATCGCTTCCGTTATGTGCTTTGAAGATATGTGCTGACAGCTTATGCCAATACTACTCCGCTGTTCGACTCCTAACGCCGGGCATGTGAAGGAGTGAATGAGGTGGTCGCATGCACGTTCTTCGAGTCGACGTTACCGGAAGCCGTGGTTTATACATGTCGAACTGTCAGAAGGAAGCTCAATCATGTATGCTTAATCATCATGTACTCTCATAAATGTAGATTGGGAAACCATGGCTACTATGTAATGAGCAAGGAGCGATCAGTCGGATTCGAGCTTGATCTAAACCACAATCCATGGTTACTGCTCACCCGTCATCCGTTGACTATAACGACAAGAGCCACCGCGATGATATCATTACACTGTATTAGAAAAACAGACATTTGCGCCGTGGGTTTCTTATCACACTTTGGTTGTCAATTATGGATAGTAGCGACTGCGGGGTTGGGGGTCGTACCTTCGCATACAATAGTGGTGATGATGTATGCAATAGCTTTACAATTACGACGAACTTTCTTCCTCTTGGCCAGTTTGAGGAACTCATTCCCGTTCTCCTCATTGTTACCTGGATGCAAGAACGGTGTTTCCTCTCTTTGAGAGACGCAGCTTTCTAGAAAATGGCAAAGAAGGATAAACCGCTCTCAAGCCCAAGGATGGAGATGTCTGCGTTGCTCATGTCTCGCCCTCTTCGACACAACTTTTTCAACATCACCAATAGTTCTTGACCCGTCATACATCCGATATTGTCGCCCACATTGAGCAACTACGAATTTCCATATTCTTCAACTTCATTTCCTGTGCTCTATCAATTCCGTCGCCACGTCCATATACCCGTAATCCTGCTTCCAGTGGATTACCTACTGCTACTTCGACATTGGAGCCTCTTGGAACCGCTAGTCACTTTTTCTTTTTTCTTGTTCCAGCTGGCGCCTATTTCATCTGAATGGATGCCGCAAAGTTTTGGTCACCACTTATACTTCATTCCCTGGCCCTGTTATATGCGCCGTCTCGATCAACTTTCTTCTCTGTATTGTTTCGAAGCGTCTTCTAGTGTGCCTTCGGCCTAGCACAGAGGACGCAACCAGTGCCACATTAACAGCTGGGAACTCAGCTGTATTGCGGTGACTAGCCAACTTCAGCTCGGGCGGACTGGCGAGCACCATCACCGTCGGCATGGGCATGTGTGATTTTCTTTGGCAGTGCTTCGACTGGTGCCGCCTTAATCGAACTCTTCCCTTGTACTTCATAATCGTCTATTCCCTACTTGTGGCCTACGGCATTCATACCAGTACTACCCCGATTGAGTTGCCACTGAATGTCGTTGTTTCTTGCATCGTAATTCAAGCGATCTGGGTAATCGTGCGTTTGCATTTAGACAACATCAGCTTTGCCAGTGACGACTGTGATATCCACGTGGTCCAGCCTCACGATGACTCAACCGGGAAGGAAGCGGATAATTGGTGAGTAATCATCAATGGACGGCACAATTCTTCTGCCTTCATCGACCAATTGGACATTAAACCTTCTCAGCTCTCATATCTATGATCGAGGCAGTACTAACATAGTCTCTCTAGTATGCTGTGATGGGACATGGCAGAACTCGTAAGTACCATCGTCATCGTATGGCTCGCGAGCAGCACACACCTTACGATATTCCAGTGACAATGGGTACCTCAAGGCTAGCAAAAAGCACAATGTACCCAAGCTACAGACTCCTTCCAATGTTACCCGTATTTCTCGATGCTTCCGAAGGACATGTACGGACGGCACATCACAGATCATTTATTACCAATCCGGAGTGGGTTCTCGAGCAGGCTCGCTGAACCGTATTCTTGGAGGCGCGTTCGGTATTGGTATCTCAGAGGTTTGTCATCACTTATTCCTGCCCCAAACTCGGGATAACGAGCACTGAATGTTTCTAGAATATCCGCGAAGCTTATTCGTTCATTTGCGCCAATTATCTCGATGGAGACGAGATTGTTCTTCTCGGTTTCAGTCGTGGCGCGTTCACTGCGAGGTCTGTCGGCGGCATGATATCAGACCTCGGGTTGCTTACACGAGAGGGCATGGAATATTTCTATCCGGTTTTCAAGGATATGCAAAACTGGAGGAATTCCAAGTACAAAGACCCATTCCCAACGCAACCGTTCACAAACAAGCCCAAAGGCCAACATGCGGCCGCAAACTATCGCGAACGGCTTCTCGAGGTGAGCTGGCTGCAGCATCCTTGTGAGCAAGACGCTGACGGTGTTCGGCATCAGAAAAAATATACCAGGGTCAAGGGCAACAACGGGAGGGGGAGTTTGATTCAAGTAAATGCTATCGGTAAGAATACAATGTCCTTGACTGGCACACTACAAACATGCAGTATCAGGCTCATCTTCACAACATTATCTTCAAGAACAATCTCATACCAGCGACTATTCCATTCTTGACTCCGAGCCAACAGTCACTGACTTTTCTCAATAGGTGTATAGGATACCGTGGGCTCGCTTGGCGTTCCAGATGTAGAAATACTTGCGAAGCTGGGTATCAAGCGTGGTGCACACGAATAAGTTTCACTCCCTTCCAAGTCGAGAGCATTTGCTGACATTTCCTTACATATCAGTTTTATAATACTCGTCTCTCGAACAAGATCCAACATGGCTTTCATGCTCTTGCATTAGATGAGACACGGGGTCCATTTAGCCCAACTCTATGGGAACGACGTCCGCAAGAGCAAGACACGTCCGACCTTCGCCAGGTCTGGTTCCCTGGCAGTCATGCCAATATTGGTGGTGGATGGCCAGACCAAGGCGTCGCTGACATCACACTTGCTTGTATGCAGCCCACATCTACTTATCACATAATCGTCGCCGAGCTAACGTTGTCGAAGGGATGATGGATCAGCTTTCGTCAGTCGGCGTTGAGTTCCTGCCAGACAGCCTCAACAAGTTGTTCGAGCGAACCACAAATTTCTACCAACATCACACACATAATAGACTGTTGGATAGATGCGCCGCATGTGTCGCGCGTTACAGTGGCGGCTCTAAGCTCAATGCGGCTATGTGGGCAGAAAAGTCCATTTATGAAGCAGATCGACCAGTTCGTCCCTGGGCCTTGCACGCCATTGAATCCTCGAGAGGAATGCTTGCCAAACTCGCAGGATCGGTTACTCGTACGCCGGGAATGTATCACAAAATCAATCCAGTCAATGGGCGTGCTCTACCTGAGTTCTTAGAAGACACGAACGAACGTATTCACCCCAGTGTCCGAGTCCGTCTAGCCTGCGAAGGTTTGGGACTGAACGATACGGATCTCTGGCACTGCGCTTCTCTACTCAAATACTGGCGCCCTCGTCGAGTTCCAGAACAGTTCTACGATCCTGTCTCCAGGACTGCAGAATGGGGCCCGCCGCCCAAGGACAAGGGGCGAGGCAGGGCACCAACTACGGTGGCGCCTGAACAAAGCGGGCCAAGCGATTACTTGAGTCTTGATCATTCGTTTGTGAGGATTACCTCTGTAGAGTCGCTGCAGTCGCTGCAGTCATTACAGATGCTCAGTACTTATCCTACTGAGCGATGGGTGTGGGAGTACATCGGTCCACAGTACAAAGCGCCAGTCATCAGGATGATGGTCGAAGAGAACATGGGCCCATTCGAAAAAGGACTATTGGAATTAGCAGCCGGCAAGGTGCATGTCTGCAAGTTCGCAGAGAAACAGGAAGTCAGCGACTTCAAGGCATATCACCATCGTAAATTTCGGAAGACAATCAAGGAAGTGACTATGGCTGAGAAAAGAGAGGAGAGAAGAGTCAAGAGAAAGGCGAAGAGGTCTAAAACAAGAGAGTCGAGAAACAGAGCATCCACGAGCACATCGACTGCAGGAGGAACAGTGCCAGGGAGAGCGGTCACAGATACTGTGAATGAAGGGGAATCGGGAGCAGAAGCAATGGTGACAGAAAAGCCAACTGCCTAGGCAATGATGGAAGAAGAATGTCTGAACAGGAAGGGATAGGAGATCAAGCCCTAAGGACCTTCGCAATCAATACACCTCAGCATAGAAAATTGATATACAGTATTCGCTATGCCATATATCTTGCATGTTTTTTCTTGGTATGCTTTTCAACGCGATAGCGTGGAGATTAGTAGCCAGACGCTCCAGTTTGCAGCCTAGAATAAGGTATGCCTTGGGCATCTCACTTTACAAGCTAGCTTTTGGATATCATGCAGTATCTGATTGAAGGGAGTGCTAAGCACAATGCTGTTGGTATGTTGGGAGGTCAACTTTGCTGGACTGACATTGATTGTCAGGTGGAGCAGGCAGCGACTCGTTGATGTATTGGCGCCTGTCAGACACACTGTGGTTTCTCCTCGAACACACACGTCGCATGCAAATCGGAATCAGGCTTGGACGGTCTCGACCCCTCATACTGGATCGGAACAATCGACGGCTTTCGTGTCCGATGATAGTCGGCGGCCACGATGTTGTCGATTTTGAGAAAGGCGAGGTTGAAGGATAAGGAGATGCGGATTCTCATGTTGTGAGTCTTACCTATGCCCAAACCAGATTTGGCTGTCCCGGACTTAATGGGCAGTCCTGCCCACTCGAGGATTGAGGAGTCGATGCTGCGTTCAGTCGACTAATTGATGGGAGGACCTTTTTACTGATGGGGTTTATTATAGGGGCCTGGATAATGCGGGGAAGACGACTATCGTGAAGAAGATTATGAATGAGGATATCAACACCGTTAGTCCCACGCTCGGGTTTATCATCAAGACTATTGAGTATGAAGGGTATGTTCCGTTCCGCTCGTCGCTACAGGATTGGATACGAGGTGCTAACGCGTTGGTACAGATATAAGCTGAATATCTGTGAGTTGCAGTTTGCGATCATGAAATGTTGAGGCTTTGTGGTGGGCTGAGCTGATGGGATGGATGATAGGGGATGTCGGCGGCCAGAAGACGCTCCGCTCGTACTGGCGCAATTACTTCGAGAAGACGGATGCGCTGATCTGGGTCGTCGATGCGACGGATCGGCTGCGTATCGATGATTGTCGGGAGGAGCTGCATGGGTTATTGCAGGAAGAGGTATGTTGTAGGGGTTCCTATTTGCATTTCTACGTGTCTGTCTATCTGCACATTACTGATCGATTGCATAGCGTTTATCTGGTGCGAGTCTTCTTGTCTTTGCCAACAAGACGGATGTACAGGGTTGTATGGACGAGGCGGAACTGCTACAGGGACTTCAGCTTAAGGCTATTCGGACGCATCAGTGGCACGTTTTGAGGTGCAGTGCAGTGACTGGGGAGAACCTTGAGCACGGCCTGGCGTGGGTGGTGCAGGATGCGAAGAAGAGACTTTTTCTTTATTGAGTATGTTGTCTGGCGCTGGTATGAAGTACAGATGTCCTCTAGTCTAATCACTATTGTTTTCAGCTGATCAGACCCTTGCCACATCTATAGCCAGAGTCCAGACATCCGTCGCCGGTAGAGTTGAGCTCATCGGATTTCAAGTTGACGGGGCGATGAGACGCTGAGTTTATGCTGCGGGCACTAACATAAACGTCAAAACGTTCAGGGCATCATTCTGCACCTAGATGCATCAACGCAAAGAATAAGCCAAATCATCCGATCTGCAGCTTCTGCAGGCGGTGAGATATGCTCGCAAACTTGTCGCTATTCGCCAATTGGCAGCACAATGTCTCCGAGAGCCTATTAACCGTTGTTCAAGCATTTCATCCTTGTCACCTACTTAGGTAGGCCGACGTCACAAACCCAATCTTCGATACCACTCCCGTTGCTGTAAGGTACCTGCTGTATTGTATTGCCTTGGTCGTAGCAAGTCTTGGAACTTTGTTTTTGATCTGCCACCGAATTCCACTGTCTGCAAACGATGGAGCTTTTGACCCGCCGAAGACACAGCGCTAGAAAATAGGTAGGTACGAAGCACCTTAGGTGGCGAGGCTATCGGAGAAATAAGTGATACACTTTTCACCTGGCACACCAATCCAATACACTACGCTTTACCAAATGACTACACAAGTAAGTACTATAAATCTGACATTTTAATAGCTTAAATAGTAGTTCTTTGCATTATTTAACTATATTCTTTTTTTATATTTGATTTTTTATTAATCAGTTCTTAATTGTACGTCGTTTAAGGCCTTAGTTATTAATGGTGTAAAGTGTCTCACTTATTTCTCCGATAGCCTCGGGTGGCATGCTGCAGCGAGCGGCAGCAACTTATTAGACAGGGGGACAGGCGGACAGGGGTGATGAGGGCAGCCGAAGAAACACACGGAACCCACTTTGTCTTTCGCTCCGATCTTCAAGTGGCCTCGTCGATTGGTGAATAGACCGACTGCACTCGTTGAAGAAAAGAAACAAGTCACAACAGAGTTCGAGACGGTTGCTGGATAGCCAAAGCATAAACCCCCTTACGACAACGTGCTTCACCCGAATAGAGGCAGTTTATCCTCCTATTGTCCGATTCTTAGCTAAACCCAACGCATCGCAACGGGCGCGTCTTCGTGTTGCCGTGTCATGCTCGCTCCAGTCCCGCGGCTCCAGCTGTAAACAATAGACCATAACCGTCCCGATGTCTGAGGACGTGTCCCGCTTCCTGTCCCAAGTGAAAGAGTTGGGAGAGCGCCGAATCGAAGAAGATGAGGCCCGATCGAGAGAACTAGAAGAGAAGATACTGCAAGACCGAAAACAACGGCAAGCCCGCCGTGCCGGTAAGCCTCCCGTCTCGTGTCCCATTCTCTGTCCTTCTGCTCTCCGCCAGTCTCACGTCGATGTCAACAAACCATCGAGAGACGCAAAACTGGCGACAATCCCACCACACTCGTTGTATATCGATACTGCCTGTCTCAATCCCCAATTGCGCCGCCACTGTTGGTCTCCGTGGTCAGCTGTTGGTGTCTGGCGGGGTGCTGCGTCGGAGCTGATGTCTGCGTAACTCTCAATGCTTCAGCACAGCGCGTTGCGTACAGCTCTATTAATACTACCATGTTCTTGTACTACAGTACTAACCGTGTCATTACCTGCTAGAACGCGCTCGGTCTATTTCACCACAAAAATCGTCGCCCGCCAATACCCCGCCACCATCGTCCCAGCGCGCGAATAACCAACCTTCAGAGCGCCTTGACCTCGAGGCTTCTCCTGCGCTTCAGCCCCCTCCTGCTCTCCAATCAGCCTCCTCGCCTCAAGGCGAAGGCACGATGGACTTTGCTGGTCCCATCTCGACTTCACCCTCGAAGGAGAACGAGTCGCCCCTCGACGCTGAGATCAAGTCAAATTATCCAGCGACACCCACGAGGTCTAGTACCACCGCTAGGGGCTTATCTTGGCAACGGCGGCCCAATTCACAGGCCTCGGAACGGTCTCAAAGCCGGCCGCTATCTATGGTCGCAACCGAGAATGCCGCCCGTTTTACCAACCCCGCTGCCCCCGAGCCCGAGTCTGCCACCGAAAGTCTATCCAAGGACCAGATCGCCTCGGCCCTGTCGTCCAAAGACCCGTCGTGGTTTCGCCAGACTGCTGATCGTGGCACCAATTCCGCCGCTTACAGGAAGAATCAAGTAGAAGACCCCCAAACTGTAGACATGACATCCATGCGAACCCAGCTCCCGGGTATGTCGCGTAATTTATCGAGCGAGGCCCCCAATAATGAGGGTACTCCACGTCCGGATTCTTCGGTACAACGTAACAGTGTCACTTCACCTACCAGTCTTTCCAGCAGTTTGAGATTAGATCCTCCGTCCAACGATGCGCAATTGGATGCTGAGCCGGAATCGCGAGGGCTGACTTCTCCTCTTGGAAGAACCTCCCCTACTAGGTCCGATCGGCCGGTGTCACCGACCAAAGGCATGGGTGGCTTCGTACAAAGCGCCATGATGAAGCGCTCGGACAGTGTCAGCAAACGATGGAGCGTCCAGTCGCCAGCGGGCCTGCAACGCGGGGACTCTGTCGCTTCGAACCGGAACAGCTATGCGTCCCCCAACAGAATGAGCGTCAGTACTAAACCAAAACCCACGAGCTTGTCGCGTGAAACATCGACGGATCCCATGAGACCAGAGTTGAGTGAGAATAACAAAGCTCCAAGCCCTGATGTCACGGCATCCTCGGAACCACCAACGCAAGAATCAGACAAGGTCACTCCTCCTACTAGTCCTTCGAAGACTATGGACCCTCGACGATGGAGTCCTCAAAAGTCTTCCTGGCTCGAGTCCGCGCTGAACAAACCCGAGTCCCCTAAACCGAAATCGACTGCACCACCGCCTACTCAGCCCGCATGGATGGCGGAACTTCAGAAAGCCAAAGCTCAGAAAGCGACGAACACGAGCGGGGATGCCAACAAGGTTTCTTCTGTTTCACACAAACATCAAGTCAGTATTGGGGGTTTGATGCGATCATCTGCTCCGGGTATCAATACAGCTCCTGCAGGGAGGACTGGTCGTCACAATCCAACATCATCGATAAGTCAAAGTAGTGGATCAGCGTTCGCTACTGTACCTAAAGAACCGCAAATTCCTACAGTCCCAAGTCTACAGAAATCAAACTCCGAGCCCGCTGCTGAGGCTAAGCCTTTAGAGAAACAACCCCCTGTTGTCAAGACAAAACCCGAGACACCGCCCAAAAAAGATTTCCGCGCAAATCTAAAGCCCAGGGTGCAACCGCCAGCAGCGTCAGGCGGTTCTCAAGAGCCCGAGTTCAAAAACGTTTTCGGTCATTTGCGAAAGGCCACCATCCAGAACTATGTCGCTCCCGACGAACTCAAAAATAACATTACGAGGGGTAAGGCAGCGTTGAACCTAACAGGTGGTCCCCAGAAAACCGAGCGCAGAGATGAGTTCAAGGATGCCATTCTAGCTAAGAAGAAGGAATTCCAAGCGGTCCAATCGGAAGGCCGTGGCATCACCCGAAACAACAGTGTATCGTCTGAGCAGCCTGTTCCCGAAGGCCTTCTTAAGCGAAGTGAACTGGGACGGTCTAATACCGTGAAACGAGGTTCAGTGTCTTCTGAGGCACCAGGCCCCGAGGCAAGGAGGCCAAGTGTACAGTCGAACCGGATTTCGACTGAGAAACTGGATCGGGTTGGTCCATTCGAGAAGCGTGGCTCTGTAACGGAGACTTCTGCTGCATCATCTCAACGCTCAGATGCGGCGATAGAACCGCTTGTCACTGGACAACTGCCTGTAAACCCAAGCAGCATAGGAGATTCAGCTAAAGAAAGTAGTACTTCCAATCGATTTGCTGGAAGGCCAGGTGGAAGCACTTTGGCAAACCGATTCAACCCTGCTCTTGCTGGTCTTCTTGCCCGAGGACCACCTGGTTCCGGAGGTAACGCTGCCAATGCGCCCGCTAGCACGAGCTCAGGCGCTCCTACAGAAAGTAACGACAATGAAGCTGCGCCGGGCCCCAAGTTGACGCACATGACGAAGAATCGTGCACGTGGCCCTAAGAGGAAAGCACCGACGACTTCTACGAGCACCACCTCTCTGAAAGAAGCAGAGCCTAGTGACACAAACGTAGTGCAAGATAACAAGCCGTTCGCGAAACAGGCGCCGTCACCCCCTGCGCAACCGGAAGTGATTACGCATATTGACTCGTCGAAGAAGAGGTATGAAGCGACTGAGACATCCAGGCCCCAACCCATCGCACTGAACAACTCTGCTGAAGCATTGGCTACTTCTCCTGGTCCTATCCCAGTTGCCTTGAAACCTCAGAAAACTGGAAACAGGATACATGAACAGGTAGCCGCGTTCGCGGCGCAGAGGAACCAACCCATTGTCCGAAAGGGTACGGACGAGACACAGGATTCCATTGCTCAACCTCCATCGCCGAGAAAGTTGAATATGAACCGAATGTCAAAATTTGGTGATATTGCTTCCCCGATAGATGTAGAGAGCGTCCCAGAACAATCTAAAGCGTCTGAGCCTCTTCTTGAGCCAAAAGGATCATTCAACTCCACTACTCCGCATGAAATTCAGACATCACAGCCACGATCACCGCCGTTGTATAAGCCAAAAGTGCCTCTCCCTCAACCTCTATCACTATCTTCGAGACAACCCTCAAAGGATGAGTTGCCATCAAGAATTGCCGAGCCGGAAGCAAATTCGAGCTCGTCGATGGGCGCCAGGCCATTACCTGTCCCACCCACAACCGTATCGGCCAGGGATGCTGTGAACCCGCCGGCCCGGCCTCTCCCATCACCAGAACCCAAAGCATCTCCCATTCCATCGCCCGCACGGTCACCTACTAAGCAGTCGATGGATACCACTCTTGTCCTGAAAGAGTTCTTTGGCTCGAATCGACCTCAGAGGAATTATCAGGTTGACGCTGCTGAAATTTTAAAGCACCGGCCAAGCCCTTCGCCTCCCAAGATTGAGACTCTCAGCTGTCAACTCTTCCACTTCTCCGCTGATGCCAAAAAACTACCTGTTCCTGCTTCTCACGAACGAACGCTGTTTGAGCGCGAAATGTATATATGCTCGCACACGTTGAAAACCGAATCCGGCAAGAAGATATCAGAAGTCTATTTCTGGGCCGGTGACGAAGTCTCCAAATCGACGATTGAAGATGCATCCATTTTTGTAGCTCGGGAAGCACGTTCCTTGGGTGGCACCCTGGTCAAGATACAGCAAGGCAAAGAAACACCCGAGTTCATTCAAGCACTTGGGGGTATTGTGATAACACAACGCGGCTCCGGAACAAAATATGATTCCCTCGCTCCTCATATGCTATGTGGAAGGCGATACAAAGGACATGTCGTTTTTGACGAAGTCGACTTCACGCCGTCTGTACTTTGTTCAGGGTTCCCATACCTCATCTCTCAAGGCGGCAGATGCTACTTGTGGAAGGGGAAAGGAAGTGGGGTTGATGAGCTTAGTTGCGCACGTTTAATAGGCATGGACTACGCACTCTCAGGCGAGGTGGAAGAGGTTGAAGATGGCCGCGAGCCAGCCACATTTTGGGATCTGTTTGGCGGCGCCAATCGATTTGGATCGGCAGATCATTGGCGTCTGAAGCCAAATTACGACAAATACTGCAGCAGGCTGTTCTTGTCCGACGCAGCGTCTAAGCAGCAAGTAAGTCACTACTGTGGTCTATCTTCACTAAAACCAGCACTAATGCATAGCTATCTATAGATCGTGGAATTGTCCCAGTTCGTACAAACAGATCTCCAACCCACCAGCATCTACGTCATCGACGCTTTCTTCGAGTTGTACATCGTAGTAGGGTCACAAGCACAATCACAATACGCATCGTTCCACAATGCGCTGGACTTTGCGCAGGAATACGCGATCTTGGCAGCGGGCATGGAAGACCGGCCTTTCGTGCCCATCTCTACGGTGGTGCTTGAGGGTATACCCCGGGATATGAAGAGTGTGTTCAGGAAGTGGCGGGATGCTGATAGTCCTACGATTACAAATGTCAACACAGGACTGAAGCGCGGACGCAGTCTCAAGGTCGTCACGCTCAATCAGGCTTTGCAGGCTCTGAGCGATTAGGAACCGTTTCAGAATCGAAGCCCTAGACGGAAGCCCGTGCCTACTAGATTATGGTGAGGGTGGGTTCAACGGCTACGAGAGTAGCGGAGTAGGAAAGAGATGGTTCTGTTTGCGTTCTTGTTATATATAGGGCACTTGGTGGTGGGTCACAGGGGCGGTGCGGAGGTTTTGACTTTTGTTGGTGTTGAGATGGAAAATGGAAGCATTGTCATTAAGGGGCGTATCTATATATTGATTGACTCGCGGGGTAGAATTGGGGTGTGAGCAAAAGTATATGAATCTAATGATTACTACGTGGTGTGATGAGAGCCAGGTGTATAGCAGGGTGTATGATGAGGGTGTTGAGTTATACGTGTGATGAATAAAACAAGGCGTTATTGACATATAGGTATTAGGATGGTGATGTATTGAGTGAGTTGTCACTATTGCTTTCCTTCGCTTTCTCTTTGAACTCGAGGAACAAGTAGCGAGACACTTCATACGTAGATAGGTAGATAAGGGAGTCGCGTACGGTCGAGATGCGGTTGTTTCGGATACTCTACGGTTCTTAGTTTTTTCATTTTTTTTCATTAAGTTTGCCCTATAACTCCCTAACCGGGTGTAGTCGATTTATTACCTTGACAATTGGCTTCACCGACTTATGTAGGTGACAGGGTGAGACTGGTCGGCGATGTTGTGGACTCCAGGAAGTAAGGGATACATGTTTCTCTACATGAGGTAGACACGTGGTTGAGGAGTCGGGTTTAATCAAAGTTGTTTGCTTCTAGTAGCAGCAATATGGGGGTTTTGATAATGTAGATTGACTTGCAAGAGGACTTGTATATTACGGGGCCGGGGGTCTGAAGCTTTCTCCCAAAGTTAAGATTCTCTATCTGAATGATTACACGTGGGGATGGTCCATAGGATATGACGGTGTGAGTTCCCATGTGCTTTAGGGGAAGAACGCGGTTGTGCGATTTGCGGGAAGATAGTAGCGGATTTGAGATAACCTCCAGGTATTGTTTACACTTGTAGGTACCGGGCAGAAAATCCGAGTCGCGGTCGTGGTAGATCATAGGTGTGGAAAGAGGTCAGTCTGGGTTTACTTGAACTCATGCAAGGAAACTTTTCTGTGCCCCTAGCACGTAATGTTGTCGCTGTGTTGAGCCTCAGAATCGGTTCTTTTCTCCTCACGAGATAACCACCGTGGTGCCTACTCGACGCATCGTGTATGTGGGCGAAGCCCGAGTACGTATGACAGCATCATGCTGTTTGCGGACATCCACGTCGACGCACAGAAGCGTGCAGTAAGCTTGAATTTACTGTTCCACAGCCGAGACTCGACGTTAGGTGCATACCCGACTGTGACCTAGCGGCCGACACACGCTGCCTCCTCCCACTCTGTGCACATATACTGCTGTTGTCGGGTCGACGATCAATAGCCTCTCCCGAGTCGAGTGACGCTGTGTATGCCCTTGTGCTCTTATGTTCATGTGTCGAAATCTTGAGGAGAAGAGCGTCACAGAGTGAGAACTACCGTGGCTACGAACTCGTCTGGTAATGCATATCTCATTTTCTTGAGTCTTGTTTCCCTGGACATCGAGCGTTGTCACTACAAGGGATTCTTGTGTTGTTCATCTTGCAGCCTCGACACACTTACATGGTTCTCTGTCTTCCGTTGCAGTGGAATGAAGAGTGTCGACGGCTAGTAGCACGTCTGCATGGTAAACGACTTACTAGCGAACAGCCCCAAGGTACTCCTTAAGTTTAGATTGCAGGTTTCTCTTCGGTCGAGATATAATTAGCACGTATAGGGCATAGGTCTTTTGAAGTTGCAAACTCCTTGAAAAGACACAAGTCATTGATCCGTTCTCGTGTCGCAACAGAAATGCACGAAAATCCATCCGCAGAAAAGGGAGCCTGCAGATGCCACTCCACGCCGTTGCATCTCTAGTGACCCATGCTGTTGGCACCCACCACCGCGCAGCACGTCAGAGACAAGACAGCTGTTGTGAAATGCAAACAGTCAAACGACAACGATAACTGCGGCGGCGAGCAGAGAGATCGGTGTCACCATCGCCACAGGAATTTCGACACCCGATCGTGACGAGCCCATAGTCATTTCTCGTTTATACATTGTCCTGTGTAAATTATGAGATGATGACACTCTTACTTAGTTGACGGCCGTCAATAGTTGAGGTTGTACGACGTCATGCGCAATGAGCTCACGTGTAGTGTTGGGAACGTGCAGAGACCGAAGCAGGTTTGAGATAGGCCTGACGCCTTAGCAAAAAAAATAAAATAAAATCATCTCAAGTTTTATTTGCTTCGGCAACGTGCTAAGGAGTTTATCTTCATGGGCTAGTTTCTCCCAGCAGCAGGCAATTGGTAGATTGTTGTATGTTTATCACATTAGATTGAACGTCTTCATGATCAAGTTTAGCTTATAACATCGTTCAACGCAACTACTTGAATGTTATGTGTCTATCATCAACGTCCAACAAGGTCCTTTAGGCTCTTTGGTGCCTGAATTACAATCACCCCGTGTTGTATAGAGTTCAATAGATGGGAGCAAGAATTCCATAATGCCGGACTTTCTATCCACTTGATTTCCAGGCCGAAGCACTACAGTAGGGCTGCGAGGCCAGCCACCATCAAGATTTTACAGTACGGAGTAGCCCGCGGGGCTGCGAGGCCAGTCGGTACTGGTGTAGGAGCAGCCGTTGTTGGGTATGCCAAGGCGCTGCTTGAGACAGAGATGGGTTGTGTGACTGTCATATTCAATGTCGTGGGAAGGGTCACTGTAGTAGGATATGCCGTTCCACTAACGACAGTAGTGTCCGTGTATGTAACCCAAACGGTTGGGTAGGTAGTGACTGTATTCCCAGCGCTGGCTGCCGATGTAAAGGTCTAGAATGCACCATCAACACCAATGAAGCGAGTCGGAAAAAATAATAATCGAATACTGTCCCATCACAAGTACAGTTATCACTTCTATGACTGACACTTCTGATGGATCACTTGATTGCAAGTAGGAAGCTGGGAACTTACAATATCGACTTCTTCGGTTACCGTTACCGGAATAGTCTCTGTGGCCGTAAACTGTGCAGTGGCGTAGATGGTGGACGTCCCGGTTTCTGTTATACAGATGGTAGAACCCGCGGAGACGGTAGTGAAGGTCGTCTCAGCGTGAGTGATTGTCTCGTAGACTGAAGTCCATACTGACTCGGTCACGGTGTACGACGCATATTCAGTTGCGGTATCTGTGATTGAGATGGGTATGGTTTTCGTAATTGTAAACTCTTGAATTGTAGACAAAGTGGACGTATTGGTCTCTGTAAGGTATACAGTCGTTCCTTCCGATATTGTAGCCACCGTCGTTACCGGATATGTCACAGTCTCGAAGACTGATGTTGAAACTTCTTCCGTAACCGTGAAAGGGACATCCGTAACGATGGTAGCTGTTGAGAACCAAGTGGCCACGACTGTTTCTCCTGCAACAGTCTTCGTTTCCGTCACAGGGCAAAGAGACGTTTTGGTGGTGCGAATAACTTGACGAGTAGTCCTAGTAACCGGCGGAGCTGTTGCTGTCTCTACAACAGTAGTATCGACATGAGTAACAACAACACTCGTGACTGTGCGAGTCTGTGTGTGAGTTGATCCCCCAATAGTGATGATTTCCTGCCAGGCATATATTAGAAGTGGGTTTGGGAACATGGCTTTGTATCCTGTCGAGGAGAGACAGTGTGTCGATGATCTAAGAAGATCTACTATAAACAGATAGACAGTGAGATACTCACAGTGATTGGACAAGTAGTCGTATAGGTGATTTCGACCTGCGTGGTAGTTCCAATCGTTGTGTCGGGCAAAGTCTCGGTGACCTCACCTTCGCATGAACCTCCCGGACATTCTGTGACGACTATGGTAGAGGTAGTCAGGACAGTTTGGATGTAAGTACTACCTCCAGCTGTTACAGTCTCCGTCGCTGGGCATGTTGTGACGGTTGTATAAGTTGTAAGGTAGTCCGTGGATACTTCCTGGGGATACGTGTAAGACCCTGCGAGGACCGTTGATAAGAAGGCGATGATAGCGAATTTCTTCATGGCGAGTACTCTATGCGAAATCTTGACGCAAAGCAGTAGAACAAAAATTACTCGACACCGGTAACGGTTCGAGACACGGCCGCTATGAGAGTATCGCACTTCGAAGGACCCGACAGAAAGATCTTATGTATTGGTTGCTCGGTAATTCTTCAAAGGTCCACAGAGACTGATGACCAAGACTGTGCGACGTTCAAACTATTGAAGAGCGAGGCAAAGAGTGTATCTTGGACTGCGGGATGTCGGTCTTATATTGCGTCTCACACGGGATGCAGTGCGAGACGGACGAAGTGGTGGCGAAGGACCAGAAGCAGTCAACCCGAGCTATATTTCCCCAGTAGCGGGCTGCTTCTCTTGTCGTAGGTTGCAGCATCTTTCCACACTGTCTTCAAGAACAAAATATGAGGTGGGTAGGTCGTAGCCATGTACTGCCAGGCATTCCAAAGCGGACCAGATAGGGCCACATGTATTCAGTACGACGGAGAGTACTGCAAGCTCGAACGGGCATTGCGTTGTGTCCCACAGGGCGGTAATGTTTCACACTCTTCCATCTTTGAATGATGTTGACATTCAGAGTATCTGAGCTGTTCTATGAAGCGTGAACACGTCAGAAGACCGAAGCGGCCATTGTACGCTGTACCCCAGAACGTGGAATAGGTAGAGAGACTCCTGCAGAGGCAAGGGAGTAGGTACTCATATTTCTTTGTCAGGTACGTGACACACAAATTCGCTAACCTTCTCGTTGGCATGGTGTCTTGGAATCCGTGTAACAACAATCTGGGATGCTAGGGCAACTTAAGGCCGAGATGGTGTATCTACATCCAGTCTAGACAATCTTCCGCAACTGCATGGATTCGAGCAAAGAAGAGTCTCGTGACTAATACTTCTGTGAGCGGTGTGTGATCTATTTCTGTCTGTGATGTTTAATTTGCCATATCACAGCGAGTGAGTAGGATGTTTTTGTCACATTTCGCAATATGCTGCTGTATGAATATCGAATTCCCGCATTCTTCAGCGTAGGTAATTAGCTCTCACATTGACATCTGTTGATACTTTCCTTGCCCGATATGTGAGGTCCTATAAATAACGAGCCAATGGTCCATTCAGAAGCCACTGAGACGTACCATGAACCGCTTCGAGCCCGCTTGGCTCAATACTATGTAGCGTTACACTGGTTACGGGATCCGGCTACTGGTGTTCAATGTGGACAGTGGAGATCTGCCGCAATTGGAGGAGACCTATCGTGTTCTTTGAGGCTCTGTTGGATTGTACACAAGCACAACATTGCAAGCAAGGAATTCCTGCCGTTGGAATGCCTCGTGCGCGGTATCCGGCTGGGGTCTCGCTCCTGCTAATGCCGGCCACGTTTCCAGCAATCATACAGCATCAGCATCCAATTGATGTCGTGTCGATCAGCGTGCGTTCATTCTAGGTTTATAGGTCGACATCACGGACGCTCTCGCGCAAGCAGGAGTGTCATGCCCGGACCGCTAGAAGACTCCCGATGGAGACCAAGTGACGCAAGCAATGTCTGCCATATCCTCTAGTGATTTGACGATGTCTTGACACCCAACGCAGAGCCCTCAGCCAGAGACACACTTGTCTGAATGGGCTATGGGATGCTTCGAGTCTGGTTTGAGGCTAAGCTATAGTGGTCGTGAAGCGCCCGTTTTGGGGCTTTGTGTCCGTCACCCTCTGGATCTGTGCCCTGCTCCAATAAGGGTCCGACATAATGAGGCCCTGACATTGATCGTCCACGAATCATTTGTGAATCTAGCATTGGGGGTATCATGCTGAAACTGTATTTAAAAATGTGCAACGGTGAGACCCTGTTTTAGGCAGTCTTTTAAATCAGCGATAATTGAGAATGACGCTTTTACGCATTTCGAAATCTTTGTGACCTGCATGGACAGATGCGAAGTTCAAGACACACGTACCAGGTATGTCCTTATGTACCACAACCGATTGGCTTCCCCGGTGCGTATGGCTTCAAAATACTGTATTTTACACTGTTTTTCGCCACAAAGTCTTCATCAAGCTAGAATACCAGCCAGATCAATTCACTCCCTGTTGAAAGAAGCAAAGACCAGAATTGATGATCCTGCAACATTGCATACTAGGTCATATCAGCACGACCTACTCTAGCGAGACCACTTGGTGGAGGTGCTTCCAGTCGTGGACTTCCAGGGTAGGCGTTCCCCCCCTGGTTGTCTCAATCCACCGTTCTTATTGCAAATCTAATTCACTGAGCAAGCTACTTGTATTGCACCATCCATTTGGAAGATATCGTCGAATGTTATAGCAGAAGTCAAACTGCCGTGGAACTAGCGTTCTAGATTTCCGGTGCACATATGAGTGGCGGAATATGCTCTTGCTGCTTTGACCATCCTTGGCCTTGGACAAGTTCCAAATCGCTAAATGGCAAATGGTGAATGCTAAGACGCCCCTTATACTGACAAGACAAGACCCCCTTCTTAACAATCATGGATGTAAGTCTGTAAACAGTTTTAGACAACAATAGAATGCAGACTGTGAATCTGGTGGACATATTGCGGAGGATCATTCAATTG
The DNA here is from genome assembly GCA_022432385.1 of Xylariaceae sp. FL1272. Classification (NCBI taxonomy): domain Eukaryota; kingdom Fungi; phylum Ascomycota; class Sordariomycetes; order Xylariales; family Xylariaceae; species Xylariaceae sp. FL1272. The sequence continues at coordinate 231,534 of JAJJXC010000059.1, forward strand.
ATCCATAATGGAAAATCTAGGACATGTGTTGAGATCGCTCTAGAATGGGGGATTCGTACCCTGTTCAATCTACTTTTGCAGCCTCGAGCACATGCACACTACTTAGACCTTTCTACCTGATTTTGAGAAACATGTCATGCGGTCCATCTCTGCCTGCACAAATAAACGCCTATGTAATAATGCAACAGTGATTGATGTGTCACAAACATTTAGCATTACATGATCAGCCGTCATCTACCAAGACATTCCCACGACTCAAGCAACGGCCTGTGAGTTCATGACTGGTATATTGCAATCGAGGGAGCAAACCAGCATTTGTATCACCGTAGACTTCTACCTTTAGAATCCTGTTCACCAGAACCGAAGTGATGTAGGAACCTAGGTGAATACTGCGGCAGTATTCCATGTTACAGTGAACGTCGAACTATCATTGACTATCATTGAATTACGGCTCACAGAATCTCCAGAGCATTCAATCGCGTCTTGCTCGGCTGCGAGGCAGCAGATGGATGACAAGGAGACCATACCTACCGTAGCTGTGGCATTGCAAACCATTCTATTGACGAGAGCAGAGGACAGTTGAGGCAGGAAGTCCCTTCAAAAACTGTCCTTGCCTCGTCTTTATTGATTGACCCGCTCTTTTCCACTTACCTGTAGCATCGAGGCCTACAGAATAGCGGAGAACACATACGGGGCTGGGCCTACAATCTCTCGAATACATCCGAAGTGATCCATCCTCCAATCAGTTACACTCTCACCCACCTCTGCCCAAATTTCTATTCATCGTGGGAGGCATAGACCATTGCTGAGACATTCCTCTGCCCTTCCTCTGTACAACCTGCTGTTGGCAGCGATTGCACATCGTTCTCCTGCTGCCTCACTGTTGGCATCGTGAGCTTACAGGCAAACCGGGCTTGGCTTCATCTTCCAGTTTCTGGTTCCCACTAGGTACCTACCTCTCGGTGCTCCGAGACTCGCCTATCATCAATCCAACTCTTGGGCTAGCAACACTTCCAGGTTGTATGCCCGCTGCTCTTCAACTCGACTAGGAAACGCAGACAGCGTGTCCTCTGCGTCGCCACTCGAGCACTCTCACGGCGTGACGCGCGAGGGACAGAAATACATCTGTCCTTGGTAAGCTTGTCTTCGTGTACGTACTTCCAATGCTCTGTCAGCTTTTCCTGTCACCTCAGTCATCTCCGTTGCCTCGGATGTTACTAGGTCCTCTTGACTCTTCCACGTTGCTCGGCAGCCTTCTGTGTTCGCCTACGTCTCCTTCCTCTCTTCTACCCATCTGCGTACATTCAATCCTTTTCAATTTCTAATATTCCTTTCTTCATCCACTCCAGGCACCCAGCACCCCGCCTCCAACTGCAACTTCTGCATTCTCTTCACAAATCTAACCTGTGCCACCCTTCAAACATTCATGCTAGACTGAGACTCAATTACCAGGATTGCCAGATCCGGAATTCTTCTCCAAGGTACTCATCAAGCCAGCTGCCTCGCGCCTAAGCTTGAGAGTCTTCTTCTTCTTCTTCAGGTACGTAGATTATTCTTTCTGGTCACAGCGAAGCACCCAAATATCTCCAGAACCCCTTCTTGTTCTACCAACTCATTGTCGCTCAATTCGTTCCCACCCCCAATATGGCCGTGGTCAGTCACTCTTTTCCCAAGTTAGCTTTCAGCTTTCGGCCTCAAAACCTTACTTCATACTCTTGAGACATTGGCACTTGCATTTCATGTTACACTCTTCCGGCCCACTTGCTGTACCTGACTACTACAAGGAGGCTGGAGTCCAGTGTCCGACATCTACGTCCAACCGTCTTCGCTTTAACCCGAATCTGATGCCAGCGCAGACGCTGGTTCGTTTAAGAGCTTTAGAGATCGTGATAACAATAGATGCTAATATGTGTTAGTGCACAAGTGAGCCACTCGACACAGCCACGGTAGGCAATTCCTTCTTTTGCCTTGACGGGTCAAGCTGTTTAGGACATGTCAATTGACCCCTCGAACCCATGATGGCTTTTCTCAACACATCTCTATACTACTTTCATTGAATCGTCGCCTAAATAATCCCTCGGCCTCTCCATACCCGGCCTGCTAATACTTTGTCCACTCCGTCCCCCCAAACCCCCTTATTTCAACCTCTACTTCACATTCAAGTCATTCGTTCTCTCCTCCAAAGCCCTAATCATGTTTACAATGGTTTCTATTCCCATTTATATATGTCATGTCAGGGGCAAATGCATGGCGTGCTCATCCACTCGTTCGTCGAGTCGATGGTTATTGTCACGACTCATTCAACCACTAGCACAAACGCAATGCTAACATCAAATTCAGGTCACACGGCGAGAATGGCAGACCTTAATCCTTCTAAAGTGTCTGACGGTCATTCGGACGGCACACTCAATGGCCAGCAACAAGTGCAGAGCGTTGTACCGCTCATATGCTATATTTGTCCCGAAACCCCGAAGTTCGCCAAGAAATCCGAGCTCTTCGAGCACCTCCTTGGTATCCGCCACAAAACGATGGTGAAGAAGGCATCTACTGAGGTCCCTGAGCTCAAAACTCCCCATGGACGATTCCTTGCTTGGTGGCGGAAGTATCACATTGACCAAGAGTTGAAAGGATACTGCGCCGCGAAGGAAGAGTCGGCTACAGAAGTAGCTAAGCCCACGAAAACCATGCCTAAGATCTGCTATATCTGTACAGAGACCACAGAGTTCTCAGATCAGCAACACTTGATTAAGCATTTACTCTCAGATAAGCATTGCAACAAATTTCGGGAAAGCCTCAGCGGCAATTCTATTGACCGGTCTGCCCTTACCAAATTCATGGCATGGTATCATGAACATGATATCGCACTTTTGCTGAAACCCCATAGAGAAGGCACCACCAGTCAGCGAGTCCAAGTTGTCGACAAGCTGGCTGACAATCATCAACTGCCGCAGAATTCTCAAAATGGTCTTCAAACCGCTCAGAAGAATGTGACCGAGAACCGAACAGAGAGCATTCCATTGGTTTGTCTCATCTGCCCCGGACAGAACAGGTTCTCCGACCAAGCGCAGTTGATAGAGCATCTTGACTCTGAAAGTCACCTGAGCCAAATGGCTCGTCTGAGCGCAACTCGCGGAACCCCCCAACCTGATCCCCGCCTTCGACAGTGGGATGAATGGTTCTTCAAACACAAGATTGGAGAAAAGCTTATGGCGCAGGGTAAAATCAAGTATGGACCTCGTCAAGAAAGGGCTAGTAAGGCAGCGCTCGGAGGTAGTAATATTGACGCCCTTGATGACGGTCGATATCCGAGCCCTGTATCAGTTCCCACTCGAAGCTCCTACGATACCAACCAGGAAGCCATGGCAAAGCAGGACTGGAACGCAACTCGCCATTCGGACCCGACCTCGGATGAGATTAAGCTTTTCAACAACGCATTGAGCGAACTTGTCACGAACTGGCTCAAAGACACTCCTGCCGCTGAGGCTAATTTGTCTGAGTTACTGCAACGCAAGGATTGCGATGTTGAACCTGAAACAGGTCGCCTATTAGATCCGATCCTGTATCCTCGCACACTCAGAGGTGAGCTCCAACCCAGCCCCGAAGATTGCTTCGCTAACATGTTTCAACAGCGCATATGGAGGACAAAGACAAGGACAAGGCCTCTCTGGCAGCGACCGAAAGAATTCGAGCTTATTTCGCTCAACATCCTGAGAGATTTTTGAGGTATCAAGATTCTAAACTCCACCAATTGCGAGACAAGAAAGCTCAAGAAGAAATTGAGAAAGAGGCGCAGAGCAGGGCGGCTTGGGAAGCAGAGACTGCTGCCCAACTCGCGCAGGAAGCCGCTGCAAGACGACCACAAATTCGTTGCCACTTTCGCCCGGCGGAACCTCGAGACGTCAAGGCTATCACTGATCTTTACAACAAGGAAGTCTCCGGCCAATCGACTGTTATGGAGCTAGAGCATCTGCCCAGTGCTCATGTGCAGAACCTCCTCAGAATCTGCAATGCCACATCTCTGCCCTTCGCTGTTGCAATTGAAGGCGACAGTGCCAACCTTGATATCAAAAAGGAGAAACTCATCGGGTTTGCCATGATTATTCAAGGTACTCGAGGTTTCACTGGGCTGAATAATGTCATGGGCAAAGTGGGTGGAAAACTGGTCGTCGTCGTTGACGAAGCGTTCCGGAGGAAGAAGATCGGAAGTGCGCTGATCCATCTTGTGCTGACAAGTTGCTCTCGTCAGTGCCCAGAGCAACGAGAGGGGTACGATTTCATCAACCCCAAGAAGATCAAAGGCCTGGAGGAAGCCGGCGCCATCAACTTCTTCTACATTGATGTGGAGGTCATCGTTCGTTCGGGAAATACTGAGAAGCAGACCCAGCAGGGCGAACGTTTCCAGGGGCTACTGGATGCTCTTGAAGGTAGATTCTGCATACTCCTGTTCAAATACGAACATAGGGCACTACACAATGGCCTCTACTATTTCGACAAGGCCACGTTTCGTCACTGGGCCCGAAATCTATCAGTATGAAGCCCGATTCTCAGCCCAATTGGCAATTTGAAGGAGAATAAGCCTCACGATACCTGGGGCTGTCCTGCATGGACTTTGGGAAGAGCACAAGTCGAGTCAAACTCATAGTCGCGTACTGTTATCAACCCAAATTCTTGCCGGTACCCACAAGCAACCCCCGAAACTCGGTTTCGGAATATTTTTCTTATGTGTTCTCTCTACCCTCACGCATTTTCGTGCGCGATAGCACGAAGTCGACTGCGAAAGGGGAGTTTTGAGTGTGACCCACCTACTCTTCATGGCTCTCGCTGTCGCATCTCGCATAGACAATGAAGACACCCTGGCATGTGGTGTGGCCCTGTCAAAATGACAAGGATACACCAAGGAGGAGTTAAGCAAGATCGGTGGACCGATGGACGTTGATTGTCTATCAATGTGTATTAGACGGAAAGGGAACCTGAATTGTGTTGTTCATGTTGGATCAGAAAAAACCGAAGTAGTGGCGGCGAAGAAAATGGCGTCTGGCATGACAATTTTCTCGAGCTCTGCGGGAGGTAAGAAGAAGCCTCGTGATTGTGGCCGAATGGTGGCTTGATATAGCTGGCCAAGGTCGTCGCAATGTGCATGTTTGGGCTGAACCAAACAGGGGGCAAATGGATGATTTCATGGAGGAAAGGTTTGCACAAGAAACCACCTAGTTGTAAACCACATGGTTCCATAGGTGACAGTCTAATGCAATCTGTTTCTCGAGCCTCAGCCATCCGTAAAACACCGGTCGCTCTGCAGTTATCTACCATGCCACCAATCAACAAACAGCGATGTTCACGGTGAAGCCTAAGTCCTTTCAAAGTATTTTGATGGAGAATACGAGTGCAAGTGATATTATCTATTCCCTATGCTCATCATTATATCTCTCACGACAAACAAATACATATAATTCCTGTCGCCTGAGCCAACTAATTATTGAGATACTAGGTAATTCCTGCCGATTGTTTAATGAGGTGATGGCAAGGGAAAGAGGACTATTGTGATGTCATATCTCGAGAGTGAAAATTCTTTCAAAGCCCAGCACAGCGACACAACTGCGCAAGCCGGGGAATGTTGACGCAAGGCAGAGACACTACGTGGGCTATCTTGAGTCAAGAACACGGTGGTTGTGCCTTTGCGGCTGGGAGGTTGGGTGTGATCATCAGGGCGCCTGTTGGTGGGTGGTCATGAGTCGGGTGGCAGTATGGCGAATAGCTAGCAGTGAATGATCCGAGGGCGATAGATGACCTGCTTTTACCCATTTGCGGGTCGAAGCTGAAATTGGGTCTCAAGGGGTCTTTATCGTTGCTACTGTTGACCTCTACCGTTTGGCAATATTCTCAGATTCTTTCTCCTTTTGTTATCTCACAATGAAGAAGGCCTGGATGAGAGACTATCCCAAGGTTTTAGCACCGACACATTGGGTGCTTGCCGGGAGGATCAGGATCCTCCGCCCGTTGGCTACACCTACCACACACGCTAGGTATCCCCCAGCAGAGGTGGAGACGGAGATGGCGGAGAACGCTTGCCGATGCTTCCGCCGGTAAGTATGGGATTCTTGTCACCTGTGTCGCCAGTCTCATTAGCAATACGGGCAGTGTATATAAGACTAATCTACGGTAACGCGAGGTTCTCGGAAGATAGAACAGATTGAGTTTACATTGAATAGGTGTCGAGGCGCAGAGGATTTCGAGGTGCGGCCGGTGAAGTCCTGGGTTTTGCCGCGCATAAGGTACTTTAGCTATCCCTTTGACTGCGTTTTTAGCTGCAGTACGGCGTTAGGCCTATCGATAACCCATACTACCCTGGCTTGTCACCGTGATATAGCCAGGGTCGCAATAGCTATCATTTAGTTAACAAAACAAAAAATATAATAATACTATAACTATCGCGTCGTATTATAAGTAAAGTATATTATTTTAATCGCTTTATTTAGCGCTTTTAATTGTATATTTTTTAAAATTAATCTAGTAATTAACGATAGCTATAGTAAAAAATAAAGTTATAAAAATCGATAACGGCATTTTATAATTTAATATCGTTTTAAGCGAGTTAGCGGCTATTTTGTTTATTTTTACTTTTTTTAATGTATTATATTGTAATTTACGTACGAAAAAACTTTTAAATATACTATTAAAGCTGTTTTTACGTTTTTTTTTACCTTAATTTATTAAACGATAAATTACGTACTATAAAGACGGCCGGAAAGATTTTACACTATAAAAAAAACCCGAAACTATAGTTAAAAACTTTTTACTAAAGCAAAAATTTACGTTTTTTTAAAGTACTTTATTTATATAATTATATATTTTTAGTATAAAATAATTAACTATTAAAAAATTATCAAAAAGACTTTTATTTATAAAATATTACGTTATATAAATAAAGACCGTTTTTTAATGCTTTTTTACTATTTTCGTATATACCATAAAAATAATTTTTTATTAAACGTACTAAAGCTTTTTTTAAAAATTACAAAAACCGAAAACTATATATAATAACAGTTTTGCAAACATATTAAAATTATACTTTTAAACGTTATTATCGATAAAAACATGGTTTTTTTTAGAAAGTTTTTAAAAGCAACTATTACGTACTTTAGTAAGCTATATTTTAATAGCTTTAAATACTAGTTTTACGGTTACCGTAGGTACGTTTTTTATTAGTGCTAGCATTATTACGGCGTAAGGCCTTAAAGTATTAGTTATTTTTCTAAGGTACTATTAAGCTAGCAGAAAAAACGGCTTTTAAAAAATGCGTTTATTTAAGAAAAAGAGAAAAAGGCCTTAAATAATACCTAAAAAATAAGTGAAATAACCTTTATTTATAGCTTTTATTTTTAACGATTTTAACGTTTTTTTAAATAATGGTTTATTTTATCGAAAGTTTATTACGTTAGCGATATTACGTTTTTTTCGATAACTTTTTTACTTTACCGAAACTTTTTTTTTATTTCCGTTATTACTTCGATATAGGTGCTACCGTAATTTGCCGGCTTTCGTTAAATATATATAAAGATTTTATTACTTAGAAAAAAACAGATTTTAATAAAAATACGGTGTTATAAAGCAGTTAATAAATAGCTATTTAAGTTAATACTATTAATCCAAACGGCAAAAACAAAAACATAATACAATAGTTTGCGGTAAAAAACTAGACTATTATATTAGCTATAAATACTATATTTAATAATACTAAACTTTCTGTATTAGTTTTTAAAGCCTATTTACGTACGAAAACCGTTAATACTGTTTTTAATACTATAATATATAAAACAGTGTTTTTTTAACGTATTTAAATATATATAATAAGGCTCGCTTAAAGGTCGATATAGCTAACTAAATAAAAAGATATTATTATTAAAAGCTTCGAATACGCCGTTACCGCAAAAAAGCCTTGTTTTTACGGCTGATTTTAAAAGTAGTATTAATAAATACTTATTATTTTTAATGCTAAAACATTTACTTTTTAAAGTAGAAACTTTTTAACAGTTAACTAGCTTAAAGGACTGCTATTTATAACGTTATTTTCGGCATATATAGCGTGGCCTTTTAAATAGGAAAAAAGGGCTATTTAAATAAAATAGGGCTTATTATATTACTTTCGCAGCATTCCCTAATAAAAAAAAAGAAATGCAGCCTTTATAAAACTTGTTAAAACTAGTTAATAAAGGTAAAAAAACGTGTATTAGGTAAAAAAGACCTTAATTCAATATTATTTCGAAAACAAACGAAATACGGCTGTAATGCGTGTGATATTGCGCTTTATAATAATAAAATATGTATATACATCTGGTATGGGCAATAATAGGTGAGAAATCAGGGCCTCCGCATGTACCTTTTTATACCCCTGATTGATTGGTCAAACTAGTGGCTTGGCCGTACTGCAGCTGAAAACGCAGTCAAAGGGATAGTCAGCTGGGCCGTTGTCGAACACGAGCTGATGTAGGTGGGGTGGGTGCTCGGGTGGCTCCAGACCTTTCTTACAGCTCAGCACGGCTCTCTAATGTACGAAGGGTTTCGTAACTTGCAGCAGGCATATGGAGCTATGGAAAGAGCGGAAGGTCGACAAGAAGAAAGACGCCTCAAAACAGATCCAACTGTTTGGGTGAGAGGCACTGTCTAGGAACTCTTGGTGCACTCCTCAGTATTACTCTGCGCTCTGATTCCTCAGATTATCGAGGATTACTACAATTAAGTAGGGACAATCGCCGGAGTGGACAGTACAAGTTGTTTCTTGCCGGATATTTCCGGCACGCCGGCGAGTAGGTATCTGTTTACTCTTCACACAATAAGTGAGTGGTACGTGTGGACTGAAGCTTCTGAATAATATCGGTCTTTAATGCCACCATATGCAGTGACAAGCTGTCACAGACGCATCCCACAATGCTTGGATGGATGCCACGAAAGTTGATCATATGTGTTGTATCTTCCTATCGCTCCAATGGGCAGTCAGGGAAGCTAATAGGCGAGACTTTGGATTGCGAATGTCGGATAGCAGAGATGGAGGTGATGGGACGGCAAACGGGATGATATTCCTGGGCCGAATCTGGCATTGGGTGTGAGTGCTGTTGGCACCATCCTGCTCGGCCTGCGAGCAACCATACCCCGCCTCGCCCGCTAGCAGCGCTCAGATGGACCCTAGCGGCATGAACTAAGGCGGGAGGCTGCTGGCTGGCCGGTAGGGGTCTCCAACGCCCTGCAGTCCGACCCCGCTCCCATGCGCCGATAAGCACATTGCCATCCATCCCGCCGCTGTCGATAACAATACCGGTCCTTGCAATGCTCGATATTCGAGCCCTTCCTTTGCCTCTTGCAGGGGTGAATCGCATGTTTGTCCTGATGGAGGGGGGCCAAGAGACGCAGGAGAGAGGAAATGGAGGGGGTTACAGGCTCGAGAGGGTGGACTCGCATGGCCAGGCGAGCAGGTCAGCCCTGAGACATATTCACGTTATCTTTTCGTCCATCCTACTGTTAGTTGCACATGATTTCGTCCTGTAACCGACACTTCTCGGATCTTCTCCCGTTGTAGTTCGACTCCAGATACTTCATTGCTTGGGTCGACGTCGTCTTGTGCCTGAAAGCAGTGTGGTGTTGTACCTTATGGGACGCCCGAAACGCCCAAACTAGCATACCTCTCTGCTTGCCCTGCCGGTCACAACAACCCGCCATCCTTATATAGGTATGTGCACCAACCCGAGCTGTTTGACGCTGTTGTCGACTCAGTCGTTCACGAGTTCTTAGCTTCCCGATCAGCCAGTCCCGCGAGTCAATACTATAGGACGGCGCCATACCCGAGCTGACCGTCCCGCAAAACTAGGCCACAGAAACCTGTCTGTTGGAACCCATTAGTTTGCCGAGAATCGAGACGGCCATCGCGTATACCCGAGCTGGGCTGATTCTTGGCCATCTCAAAACAATTCCAAGTCTTCTCTCCACCTACGTAGGCTGTCTTGCTTCCTTTTTGCAATTATTGATTTTCGGTTTCGGCTCTTTCCCTCGCCAAATCAACTCTCAGCAGAGACACTGCCGCACACTCGTTTGCCACCGCTGCCCAGTCTGCGTACTTTCGAGTGCAAGCCTGGTTTGTGGCTGAGAGAGTCATGTCTCGGTAGCCATTGATTCAGGCCGTTTGATTTCATCATAGAGCAAGAAGGGCATTGACTTTGACGGGAGACATCTCCAACTCCAAAATTTCGATACTGCCCCGCACTTCATCTTGGGCGAATTGACCATTACAGGCCAGACTTTGTGTTGCAACTTGGTTTTGGCCTCCATTGGAAGCGCTCGTCAATTGATCTCGGCGGGTGTCAGTCAGCTCTTCGAGCGCTTGCCTTCGTGGCTTATTTCAATTTCTCAGCAAAACCAGCGTCGAGGTGATCCGATCTTGCTCTTAGACCGAAATGGCTTCGTCCTCCAGCAGCGTCTCAATCGAGACAAGCCCACCTCCAACGCCAATCGACATGACCTCTCCTCCCAGTACACCACCCGAAATAGCGCCAAAGGAGAAGCGACGCCAGAAGCTACTCCGGGGAATACAACGCATCTCGTCTACGCCATCGCTAGTTCAGATCGGCCGAGCTCGATCTTCGAGTGCCCCTTACGGAAGTCGAGCGAACTTGTCATGTGTGAGCCTCGCCTCGCCGCCGTCTTTTGCTCCGGCTTTCTCGGGAAATAGTTCACCAGGATACTTTCACAACGGACAATCATCCTTTCCAGGCACTCCAGGTGTCGAGTTTCCATCACTCGATGGCGCCGAGATTCTTCTAGCACCGCGCAAGACTATGAATGTCTCCATTTTGCCCCTTTCTCCGACCACCGCCTCCCTACCTACCGACGTCGTCACCTCGCGATCCAGGTCGGGCAGTACTAGGAGATCGGTGTATGAGCTCCTAGCTGCAATGCCCCACGAGATTCGAATCCAAATATTCTCCTACTTCAGACCGAGAGAGCTGGTTCGTGCTTCGCGCGTGAACCACGAATTTTACAAACTCTGCTTTGATGGACAGCTGTGGACACGTCTTGACGCATCCGAATTCTACAGCGAAATACCAGCCGAGTCTCTGGCCAAGATCATCGCGTCCGCAGGCCCGTTCATTAAAGATCTGAATATTCGTGGTTGTCTCCAGATCGAACACAATAAGCGCGCCGAGATACTTGTAACGGCCTGCAAGAATCTGCTCAACGCATCTTTGGAAGGATGCAGGAACTTCCAGCGACCGACTCTACACAACCTGATACGGAGCAACGAGAGGTTGACCAACTTGAACTTGACAAGTATGACGGCTGTGACGAATAGTACCTGTAAGATTATATCACAGCACTGCCCCCAGCTTGAAAGTCTTAATGTGTCTTGGTGCAAGCACATGGACGCGAAAGGTGTCAAAATGATTGTCTTGGGTTGTCCCAAGCTAAAGGACTTGCGGGCTGGGGAAATCAAGGGTTTCGACAGCTTGGAAGTGGCCAAGGCTATATTTGAGACAAATAGACTCGAGCGCTTAGTCCTCAGTGGCTGTGCGGACCTTACAGATTCATCCTTCAAGACCATGATTCGAGGCATCCGGCCTGAAATCGACATTCTCACCGACAGACCCATCGTTCCGCCCAGGAAGCTCCGACACCTTGATCTAAGTCGATGTTCTCAGTTGACGACTGATGGCGTCCAAATTCTTGGCCACCTCGTACCAGAACTTGAAGGCTTGCAACTCAGCGGATGTACATCGCTAACAGACGCCGCCCTGGAGCCCATTCTTGCCTCGACTCCGCATCTGACACTGCTCGAACTGGAAGATCTTTCTGAGCTCACAAACGACATATTATCGAAGCACCTTGCTAAAGCCCCTTGTGCACCTACCTTGGAGCATCTTTCAATAAGCTACTGTGAGAATTTAGGAGATAGCGGAATGCTACCCGTTATAAAGGAATGTGTTGGCCTCAAGTCGGTGGACTTGGACAATACAAGAATTGGGGATCTTGTTCTCGCAGAAGCTGCTGCTATGGTTCGCGCTCGTTCAGTTCGGACATCGAATCGAGACTCGCGCCCCCGTGTTGGCCTGAACCTTGTAGTGTACGACTGTCAATTCGTCACGTGGACAGGCATTCGAGAAATCTTATCGTGGAATGCAGAGATCCGCCAGCCACACGGCACCGAGCCAACCTACCCAACACAAATTATTGGCTTGAAGTGCTTTTATGGCTGGAAGCAAACAGTGGAGCAGCATACCCAACGAGTTTTACGAGGCGATTTTGCTGCCGCTTCACGGCTAGAGAGGAAGTGGGCTGACTACATGCAAGCTGTTGAAGAAGCAGGCGCCACTGGCGCTGGCCTCCGTCGTCGGAGGCGGAGAGCTAGAGAGGCTCAGCTGCTTCACGCAGATGAGGAAGGCGGCATCATCAATACGAACCGTCGGCGTGCAAGGACCATGGCAGCTTCTTGTGCCATTATGTGAGAGGCATTGACCCCGATCATTCGTATGACTCTTCATTATAAAGGGGGCGACATCGGGTCTTTAATGAGGCACAGCACTCATGGAAATGATACGGGGTTCATCTATCTTCTTGGTTATAGATGTTAGGCGTTTAAGGGAGCGACTTCTTGATATTTTGTTTGTTGATGAACAGAGCTACATATTCGTTGATCATTTCCTTCACGACTTATAATAGCTGGCTATGAATCAGAAGAGAATGAGAACTCATTCAGTTTATTGACATCTAACTATTGTGCTATAACGTGCTGATGCTTGCTTCGCTTGCGCTTGTGGCTTCTGATGATGGCCTCCGAAAACTCATCGTATATGCCCCCATGCATTCATACCTTTTTTGCTAGCCCAAGGCTGTGCTACACGCGGGCCACCCAAGTAATACTAAACACTTCTTCAATCATTGCTCTCAGATCGACTGTATGCCCAAGCACTCTTTTCATGACGTCCGCTCATGGCCTCAACATTTTTGATAGATGCCATGGAGGTGATCGTTCCTCTATTCTGGAGCACAGGACGATACAGTCCTCTTGAGGTTCACTATACGGGCCACGTGAACATACATAAAAAACTCTATAGCCTACTTTGACTTTCATAATCCCGGCCATCCTCGCGCACCATGATCCCGCAGTTCCCCCCTCGTCCACTCCCACAACGCATCAGTAAGCTCCTGGTCCGTAATGAACTTCTTCGTCTCCTGTAAAACGCCCACGGGCTCATAATGGGCGCCATTCTTCAGCTCGCGCGAAGACAGAACCCACAGTCCGCACTCGGCGCCCTTTTCGACGCTCACGCCCGTGAGATGCATTATCAGCATGCCGACCGTCATGAGGACCCAGTAGTTTATCCCCGATGCTTTTCGGAAGAGGTCGGTTTTTACCTGGCCGGGGTCGAAGGATACGGTTGTGATTGAGGGGTAGAGTTGTGCGAGTTTCCGCGCGAAGAGGATGAGGCTTAGTTTTGAGTGCGCGTAGCGCTGGTATGGTGTTGCGAGGGCGTCGGGTCGCTTGATGTCGTCCAGGGCGAGGCCGTTTGGTGGTGGGCCGAGGAATGCGGCCATGGAGGATGTTACTAGGATGCGGACATCGCTGTCGCTGCTTTCGGCTGCGGTCTTTAATAATTTCGGCATTAACAGTTGGGTGAGAAGTGCATGGCCAATGTAATTCACGCCGAATTGTGCCTCGTAGCCCTCCTCTGTTACGGCTGGTGCTGTGCTAGAGATCCCGGCGTTGATGAATAGTATGTCTAGCCGCTCGGCTTCTTTTAGGAATGCAGCGGCGAATTTATTGATGCTTGTGAATGACGACAGGTCTAGTGGTCGGACTTGGATGTTGAGGGTTGGGTGTGAGAGCTTCAGACTTGATGCGAGCTGTTCGCCTTGTGGAATTGAGGGTGGTCGGGCGCAGAGGTAGATACATGATGGGTTTCGCGGAGCGATGAATTTTATTGTTGCTGCGCCTAAGCCTGTGTTTCCTGTTCTTGTTTTTTTGTCGTTAATAAAGTGAAATGTGAGTTGATCGAGATACTGACCTCCGGTGACAAGAATCACTTTGCCACTTAGATCTGGGATGTCTTTCGTCGGATCGAATGGCATCGTGAAGCTAGCGGAGTTGGGCACCTTATATAACACTTTGTTGAAACCTCAAGTAATTATGCGGCTTGGAACTTCCTAACAATGTCGACTGTGTGCATCTCTGGAGGCATGTCTAAGTCAAATAGATATAGCTAGCACTTGTATGACTTGCAACATCGAGCACCGGCTTGGAATCCTGCATCGCCTGCGATGGTGTGTGTGACAAATATGGCTTACGCGGGGTCGGTAGGGGTGGCGCCCAAGATATGGATTAGTTGAATCCACTAGGCAGTCTAGACCAGCAATTGCGTGGCAGGGGATGCAGAATAAGAGTGAGGAACATGATCATGATATCGATAATTGGTCGTTCTTTTCATATTGTCCCCTCGCGTTGTGGTGGAGAGCTTCGCCATCAATTATCTTACCAGATAACTGAGAAAGGCAAAGAAAGTAGCCCTGCTAAGTCGACATCGTTGTCTTGCCACATTCTGGTTGTAAAGATCAACACAAGTACCAATGTCTTGGCTACTTTCTTACATACCCTTCATACCGAGACCACGGGCCTTGCCCGCAGTCGTGCCGACGGATGAGGTTGTGCCGGTACATCTGTTCGACAATACGTCGACTCTGCGGAAAGTGATAATGGTGTGGTCGTTTCGGTTTGAAGAAGTCCTAGATCCTGACAAGTTGAACGCTTCTCTATCACAATTATTGCAAATGGAAGGATGGCAAAAACTGGGAGGTAGATTCAGACGGCGTGTAAGAGTATACCGCTTCGTCTAGCTGGACATTGATTAACATAAATGTCTATGTAGTCTGATGGCGGCGTAGAGATTCGTATCCCCAGCCCGTTCACAGACGAACGACCACCAGTATACTTCACTAAAGAGCATTTCAATACACCAATGAATGATATCCCTCTAGCATCCGAGCTACCGCGTGCGGCGGAGAACGTTTCAACGTTTCCGGGGCCACGATATTTCAACCCGCTTCATCTTGGGCCTGGTTCGGCGCGCAGCTGGGATGACTACATCTATGGTGACCTGCCACAAATTGCACTTCACGTCCTGACATTCACAGATGGGACAATCGTCACTCTAAGCCATTCACACGCAACAGCCGATCTCATTGGAGTCGAGACTATCATCAACGCGTGGAGTCTCGTTCTCAACGGCAAGCCAGAGTTAGTACCGCCTTTCATGCCACTTCACGAAGATGGCATGACGGGATTACTGGAACCATCGAAAGAAAAACATGTGCTCTCTGGGAAGGAGCTCAACGGCTGGAGGCTGGCATATTGGGGTTTGTCGACACTGTACAACTCTAGACGAGTCGGTTTAGAGTCCCGGCTTGTCTGTATTCCGAAGAAGAGGATGGATAAGATAATGGAGGAATGCAGAAAACAAATTGGATCGAAGGTCGATCCAGAGACGAGGGTGATGGAACCTTTCATAAGTGAAGGGGACGTATTAGTCGCCTTGGTAAACAAAATCACAGCACAGGTGCAGAATCCAGGCTCGACACGCAACCTCATGACGATGATGGCTCTCGATCCGCGCAACCGCGCGCCGTCACTGTTTCGACCGAACACTGCCGTAGTGCAAAACTCTCCAACGGCTATTTTCTTCAATTGTCCACCGGACCAAGCTCTGAAGCTCTCTATCGGAGAACTTGCCTCGCTATCCCGTCAAGCGATTCTAGCTCAAGCGACGGAGGAGCAAATGAAAGCCTACAGTGTCATGTCGGCCGAGACTGTACGATCGAGCGACATGAATGTCATGTTTGGGGATAAGGACATGTCGTTCCAGCTCATTTCGAACTGGCTCAAAGGCAAGCTTTTGCAGAAGCTGGATTGCACCGCTGCAATTGTCAAGGAGGCGCCGAAACGCACGCAAGGCAAACGCGGCCATCCGGTCTATTTCCACGGCACGGACCCGGACTCGATTGACAGTGCTCTTCTCATCCCGCTCATTGTCCTTATGAACACCGACTATGAAGGTAATAAGTGGCTGTCTTGTGTCTTGCCTGAGAAAGTATGGGTTGGATTTCTCGAGGCTCTTGATTCTTTTGCTGGGTAGTCCTACCTCCAGACTGTAGCAGAACCTACAGGATCTTATTCCTGGCTCTTGTTCTTGCGTGTCTATCTCATCGTGGATGTCTTCGTGTTCTTAAGCTCCATGATTCTATATATACCTTCAGGGTTGAAAAACAGTTGCATCATTCTAGTTGTGTTCAATTAAGGTATACACCCGTTTACCACAATGCTGTATTCAGCCATGCCATGTATGCTATGTGAGTACCCAAATGCACCGTCCGCATTGCACTGACTGGGGCGATCAAGACCCGGCATGCAGCGCTATGTAAAGTCCACTGTCCGACACTCCGAGTCTTCTCCTACGACAGGTAACGATCGACTATCGTATATTTGCCAGTAGATGCTTTAGATCTGATCCATGTCGCTGCATTAGACCTCTTTGCAAGCATTTCGTTTTCGAAACTGGATTCTAGCTCGATGCCAACCTGCTTCTAGCTTGAATCCTGCATCCTGAAGACCGTAATACTGGCCAATCGCCAATTATGACCTTTAACTGAAGAAAGCTTCATTGTTTCGATCTTTGCTAAGCCCGTCTTGGTACTAGCACGTCCTTCGGACTCCAACACCAAGAGATACTTCTCCGCTACGCAACGTGGCGTACATGACGCGACTGGGATTCCCCACACTGTCTCCAACCGACTAACTGATCGGCGTGGGGAAGCCGAGCGCCACATCTGATGCAGGAAGCAGAAGAGCGGTCACCACTCATGTTCTGCAGGCCGGATGCATCTCACGTCGACGGGCCGTTCAGACCCCGAATCACGAGATGCACGAGCCCGGCCTCTCTCTGCTCAGGCTCGCGTGACGACAGTCAGCAAGCGCCTGTTGATGATGGTACCTTGGTAGCAAGGGTTGTCAGGAAGAGACCAGGGGTGCGGGAGTGGCCGAACTCGTGGGCACTGTATACGAATTCACCTTGCTGCGAATATCCGTTTCCAACTCGGCTAGTGTCTTGCCCAAGCTCGAGGGGAAGACTTCCAGGATCTGGTCAAGGGTCTGAGCGATCCACTGGATTTGTTCAGAGGGGAAGACGTGGGATGAGTAGCGAAGTTCTACTTCTACGGCATCGGAGCGCGGCACGGCGATGACGTGGATGTCTGTCGAGTCTCCTAGTTTTCCATCACCCGACGTGTCGACCTGCGTCTCTCCGATACGGAATGTATCCGGGATTGAGTCATGGTTTTGGTAAACGAGGGCAGTACTGAATCGTGCGCATTCTGGCCACGGGCTACAATCTGCCAGGATTGTGCCAGTGTCGAGGTGGTGGAAGGGCATGCCCTTTACTGAAAGATCCTGAATTTGTGCAATCAGAGAAGCAAGAGTTGTCTCTGAGTTGAGACGTGCTCTCACTGGGACTTGGTTGACACAAGGACCCTTTACTTTCTCCATGTCTGGGAATGGTAGGAAGCGGTTTGCGCTGACTTCTCCGAAAACGACATCTCGCGTGTTAAGAGCTAGAGAGATGAGAAGAGACCAAGCTGCCTTGAGCGCGCTTGAGGGTGTCCCGTAGCTCGTCTTGATGTTCTGCAACGAAGTTTGGACGAGTACTTGTTCATCAAGCGGGTAGCCACGTCGGCCTCCGGCTACTTCTGGCACCAGGTATGGCATTGAACTGCCTCGCAAGACCTCGTCCCAGAATTTCTTAGAGGCAGTGCTATCGATCGCCTGAACATGTGATACCCAGGTATGAAAGTTTGGTCCATCGGTGAGGGCTTCCTCGAGATACGCTGCACCAAGATCTTGAAATATGAGACCTAGAGAAATCGCATCGTAGAGAGCGTGATGGATCTCAAGGGTAAGCCGTTGGCAACCTTGGCCGTCAGAAATTAAGTGAAAACATGCTAAAGCTCTACCTTGATCAAATGAGAGTCTTCGTGTGTATTTACTTTCTTTAACCACCATATCGACAGGTGGGTTCTTAAGGATAACTTGTTGGAGAACCGATTTGTATCGAACGAAAACTGTGCGTAAGATCGAATGGTTTCGAAGAACTTGATCACAGGCTTTTCGAAGGCGGTCGGTTTGTAGACTCGGCTTAAAGCCAAGGTGAAAATCAATGTGATATCCTCGATCTCTTGTCGCGCCTGCTGCAATCATTGTCACCTGTCCATGGGTAGCAGGAACAATGGCTTCAATATCCTGCGATTCGATAGCCTGCGCCAGCTGTCCGAGCTCGCTCAAAATACCTTCGTCTCCCTTGATCATACTTCTCTGTGCCCCAGCATTGTCATTTGGTGCTATCGGAGCCATTTCATCCTGAGCTTTCATCGCAGTCTCAGCTATGGAGGCGAGAGTGTCCGAAAACAAAGATTGCATAGAAATCCGCAACCCCTGTTTCCGAGCTTTGCTGACTATTTGCATTGCCGTAATCGAGTCGCCTCCGAGGTGCATGAAGAGGCTTTCACGCCCGACTTCCGCTTCCGAGAGAGATAAAACGGATGACCAGATTGAACACAATAGTTTCTCACTTGCTGTGCGAGGTGGCGTCAGAGATCTTGCTGTTATTCCTTCCAATGCAGTCCTCGCAGATGATATGCTTTTAGTCTTCAGATACTGGGAAATAGCTAGACGGTCAATTTTTTCTGATATCGTCCGTGGTAGCTTTTCAACTGCCAGCCAAACAGTTGGGACCATGTACGGTGGTAACTTGGCTCGTGTGTAGTCTCGAATTGCACGAAGTGATTCGTAGCTTGCTTCGTGGAAATGCTCTTCGAGGTCCTGGAGGACGGTGTCACTTGGCAGAGCGGGATCAGCAAGACATACAACAGCAACTAGTTCCGTGCGGCCCTCCGATATCTTGGTAGTAACGAAGGCATCTCGGACATCGCTACAGCTTGTTACTGCACTCTCAACCTCACCGAGCTCTAGTCGTTGGCCCCGTATTTTTACTTGAGTGTCTTGTCTCCCAATGAAGCAAATGCTTCCATCTTCGTTGTATTTGGCCAAGTCTCCCGTACGGAAAAATCTTGGCGTGCCACTTTCTCTCGTTGGAGCCCAAAGAGGTGGCTTGACAAAGGCCGTCTTCGTCTTCGCCTCGTCTTTGAGATAGCCCCGAGCGACACCTGGCCCCTCAATGTAAATTTCGCCTATGGCACCGATTGGCGCAAGTTCGTCGGAATTTTTGGGATTCACTATCCACAGAGAGTTATTTATAGGGTTTCCAATGCTCTCAGGATACGGTGAGCTCGGGGTTAATTCCCCAACAGCGCTGAAGAATGATCCCTCGCATGGCCCCCATGCGTTGTAGAAACGTCGGTCCTTCCCCCAGACCCTCGTGATTTCAGGAGAAACTGCTTCTCCAGCCGAGACTAGATACTTCAGACCAGGTACTTCCGCAGGTAGAAGAGTTCGAATGACTGTCGGGGTAAGAATGGCGCAGTTAACATGGTTATTGCTCATGTAACCAGCAAGGTCCGATTCACGGTCCTGTTCTGAAGGGATGCAAAGGCAGGAGCCAGAGAGTAAGGTGCACCATATTTCTGCAATGCTCATATCCCACACGTAAGAAGCAAACTGCAGCACTCGGGTATTCGGTAACCAGTCAAAGTATCGAATACAGCACTCCAACAGAGAGGTCAAATTCTGGTGCTCGAGCAACACACCCTTGGGTAAACCTGTACTACCACTTGTGTCTGGTAGGTGAAAAGGTGCTGCGTTAGTTATTTTTCTCGAGTTTTCCCCTGCGGGGCCCTGGACTTTAAGACAAAGGACGGTTTTCTGATATATGACAGGTCAGATATCACTTACTATAAAGAAGTCAGTATGTCTTAGGAAGGTAGCTAAAAAATAACTCGCATGGGATCTTTCTATACTTGCCATAAGACATAGGCGAGGCTGCCGGGAGCAGCCACCCAGCCCACTTGAGACTCGACTACTGGTAAACATAGTATTGTCTCTGGGCTGATTTCTTGCACCTTCGGGGCAAGGCCAATAGTACTGTGATACTGCGCGTTGGAAGTGAGAATAACTGTGACACCTGATTGTGAAATTTTCGTACTCTTGCGATCTTTTGGATCAGATATCGAGATGGGAACGCATGCGCCACCTGCTTTCAAAATTCCGAGTACGGCAACGATCATCCACAAGGACTTTTCGAAGATAAGAGCCACAGCAGACCCAACGGCTACTCCTCTCTTTCGCAAGTCTTGTGCTAGGCGCTCCGTAATATCGTCTAACTCAGAATATGTCATTTGGCCATCGTGAGCACTGACTGCCACTTTTGAGGAAACTTCCTTGGCTTTCGCGACGAAGAGACCATGGACGCCTGCGCTGAAAGTTACTTTCCGAGATAGCTCGCTGTTCATTCTGATAATCTCTGAGAGATCATGAGTGTTTAAGCGCGGTATTTGATTGAGTTTTGTCGAGCGAGGTGCTGCTATAAGTGATTGAAGATAGTGCTCAAATTGGTGCAGCACCCTATGTATCTGCCGCTGGCCGATTACTTCTGGATCGAAGACCGCTCTGAGTGATACGTTGTCGTCACCGAGATCGCATGAAATTGCTAGTGCGAATGCGCCATGAGGCTCGTCCATTGAGTCGAACGAGATCTCGGCATCTTCTTTCGGGTCATACCATCGTGGTCGGATGTTCAACAGGGTTTGGAAGCCTGATGCAACGCGGGCCGAATCGCTGACAGCACGAATCCTCTTCAATCCGTATTGCAAAGCTGAGTGTGCCTGAAGCTGCCGACGGGCAGCCGCGCTGTCCTTCAACACCCCTTCAAGAGTTGTTGTATGCTTGAATTCGACCTGGACAGGAAGTACAGCGATGGTTGGACCCATGGTGGTCGCTTCGTCAACGGATGTAGAGTTGGAAGTCCGGCCCGACAGTACCATGCCGAATGCAACGCTTTCATTACCACAATATGTGGAAGCAGTCAAAGCCCAAGCAACCTCTATATACGAAGGAATATGAGCGGCTGAGAAGTCTTTGTCGACTCGACTTATTGATATATCCTGTGTTACTATCTGTGTTGCAAGAGGAACATAGCCCAGTTCGATTCTTGGATAGATGGCAGGCTGTCCTTTGAATCGACCTTCCCAGAATGCTTTGGCGGCCAATTCGTCTAGATTTATACAACGCATCACAAAATCCTTGAAGTCGACTCGTTTCGGAGGTTCTCTCTCATAGTATATGCTGAGAACATCTTCAAATAAAGGAGTCAAAGACGCATGGTCCATGATGCCGTGATGGACAGTAACGACTAGCTTGCGATCGCAGATTGCGGATCGAAGCAATGACATTCCGAGACTCAATGGTTTTGCTTTGTCCAAACGCAGATACTCGTCCAAGTCACCAGAGATCCGCTGAGTGTGGTGTGTTTCTTTCGTAATGACCTGAACATAACCATTGTGATAATCGGCAAAACGAGTCCGTAGAATAGGGTTGAGTGAGACCACTCTCTGTAACGCAGTACAAAAGCGATCGAGCTCGAGGTACGGAGCGAGATTGAGTACGAACTGAAACACGCTGGCGCCGGCATGGATTACGGACTCGATAATGGTGGCTTCTTGCAAATGTGTGCAGGTGTAAACATCTTCTATTTCCTCTACTGCAATATTGCACTGCTTCGATATCTTTAATATGTCCGAGGAATCGATCTCGCCTTTTGACAAAATGACTTTGCCCATCTTAACGACCGGAGAAGTTTGGTGTATTCTAATTCGAGGCGTAATGAGAAGATGCTTCACAGATGTGGTCTGCGTAGTGTATCCAGGTAAAGCTATGGAGATTGACTGTGATCACAACCATTCATTTCGAGCACCTACCTAAGGCAAGCTTTCAGTCTACCGGTTCCTTGGCGGGCACACCCTTTATCTTCCATCTCCAACTCTCACAGGGTGGGATCAACGTATACTATCTCGATAACTAATAGCCTCATTAGGCCAAAGGAATCTCGAAGTCATGGACGTCGCGAACTCCTGCTCTGTGACGACTGTCTGATGCACAAAACTAGACATAAGAGGCTTAATCTTCACGTCATAGTTGACAAAAAAGCAGAGGTGATTCGTAAGAAACGACTGGGTACATGTCCTTTTGACATAAGTCGTAGACTCTTATGGGAGCTACTCGGGCTCAGTACTCACTGACGTGCCCGCAGTTCCCAGTCAAGACACATGTTGTACTCATTGTTCCCCTCTTCGATGCATAAGTAGGAATGCCTTCCATGCTTGACGAATGAAAGCCTAGTACGCGCCAAGCTGCTCTCACACCGCTCGATCCTTCTGCAAGTCAGACGGGAGACTATTCGTGGCGATGGAGCGAGAACACCCGGACGATGCCTGCGTGAGGTGGGGGAGAGAGTTGGCTGTGGAACATGTAGGTATTGTAAGACCATTATCATCATACGTTACGATGAATGTCTGCATTGTATGCCATGGATCGGCAGTCCGTCTAAGGCCTATTCGAAGTGCAACATCCACGGCTCTCGTCCAGTGTCTTCGTTTATAGCCGCTCGCGTGGTGTTAACACGAATCCTATCTCTCGTCGTACCAGCCCTCGCGATGCTAGCAGCATGGGTGCCGGGCAACCCCGCACAGCGTGGAGGTGGCTGAGGGGCTTGAGGGGATGAGCAGAGGAGGATAGTCGTAGGCAGGCCAGTCGATCATACAGCTTCATGTATTCCGCGGGGGGCATTGGCAAGGTCATTCTGCATACAAAATCCCTTAGCTAGGGCAGGACAATGCGGCTACCATCCATGGCTCTAGTTGGGGTGCATTAGCGCGAATGCGCACAGTACGCGCCTCGTCTCGTGCGCGTCAGTTACCTCATCCAGGTAAATCTTTTGATCCTGATTTGAAATTCTTCATATGCAGTATTGACGCAGTCCGATGCCAGAACTAGGCTGTCAACGGGGCAGCTCTCATGTGAAACGATATTGTCAGCGGTATTGTGGGTGGCACACTCATGGCTCCATCAACTCAACGGGATACCGCACTTTTGTCTCGCAGATCAGTCGATACAAACGCCGAGAGCGCGCCACCCTCTGGACATTCTTGACCACACGACGCGGTCGGAGCGACGAGGCCGGCCTTGTAATGCACCAGCTTGTCTTGTTTTCGTCAGCTAAGCAACTCGCTCGGCGGCACCGTCATGGAGAAGGATGAAGTCTTGTGGGGGAAATCCACAACTACGCAAAGTGCTGCCCTCCTTTCGCGCGATAGCCCGTAACCCAGGACTTGCTTGAGATGGTGGCTGCATCTGGCTACCGTAAAGATTGTCAATTATCATGTAAAGGTAGCTAAGCTATGTATATAGCAAAAATAGTCCTACTGTTTGTCTCTTTAGCACTTTGTCCATGCCAATTTCTCTTCCTGCTCATTACCACGGGACCACAGCCAAGATGAATAACGAGACTCCCATCGCTGTCGTTGGGCTTTCTTAGGTACGTGACCAATCATTCTTCGACCTCTCCAAGCATATCCCAACATCTCGCTCTCTAACCGTCATGATTAGTACGTTGTTTCGAGTGCATTTCCTGAGACTGCCGACCTCGGAAAAATCAAGGCATAGATATCTATCGAGATAATATGGTGAATAGCGTTGTTGAAAGCTGACAAGTCTCTAAGCCGGGCTCCTGGGATACATCGGACAGGTCTATGGGAGTTCCTCGCAAAAGCCCAATCAGCGTGGTCCAAGATCCCCTCGGATAGGTTCGATGCAGACGCATACTACTATCCTGATCGAGAGAAAGGGGGTACCATCGCCGCTCAGGGTATGTCTGCATGTGTCCTCCCAGAGGCTAGAAATTATATGTGTCCGGCTGACATGGGCACTAGGAGGACATTTTCTGCCTGGAGATATCTATAGTTTTGATCCTCATTTCTTCAATTTGAGGGCAGAAGAGGCTTGTGCAGTCGATCCTCATCGTATGTAGTTCCCGGCCTTTCACTTGAGCTCGCAGAGCTATATAAAGATCCGATGACTCGTAACTAATTTTGTTAGACCGTATCCTTCTCGAATGCGCTCTGGAAGCAGCAGAGAGTGCAGGTATTAGTCTACAAGATCTAGCAGGCTCAAACACAGGTGTTTTTTCTGCGATTGGCAGCCCAGAACATGGCCACATGCTTGGTGAAGACCTTCCGGCCTCGGTGAGGGACATTTAACATCAGAAGACTGCAAATACTAAATTATTTATAGTCGCCCTGGACTTGTCCCGGTGGCGCCCCGACTGGTATGTACCCGAAAGGTTCTAAACGAAGTCGAACTTGGCCTTTGGGTCTTGAGACATCCATGCTAACCAGTTGCTAGTGAGTAATGTCGCGTTGGTCGCCAGACCGCTGTCATGAGTTCCGGAACTTTTGCATGGTTCAATCGCGGAAAAAGCATTAACGCAGGTATACTTGATTACAGATGTTCGCAAATAGACTATCCTATTTCTTCGATCTCACTGGTCCAAGTGTGGCCCTTGATGCTGCATGTGCCAGTAGTACATACGCCATTCACATTGGTAAGAAGCCCTCGCCGAAATGTCATAAGTTGTCATTTCTATGATCTGACTTGCCTCTGCAGCATGCCAGAGCCTCCGTTCAGGTGAATGTAGTTCGGCATTCGCTGGCGGCTCTGCTTTGCTCCTGGGACCTGGCCAATGGAGCTTTCTAGACACGATGGGGTGAGTATATGGTCATTGGTAGCTGTGACCCATCTCAGTCTGGTTTACATTGACCGTAGTGCGCTCTCGCCTGAGGGAAAGTCGTTCTCCTATGACGTAAAAGCTTCTGGGTTCGGCCGAGGTGAAGGAGCAGCATGTCTACTGCTGAAGCGACTTGATGACGCTATCGCTTCTGGTGATCCTGTTCACGCAATAATCCGAAATTCCGCTTGCAATCATGGTGGCCGCTCTGATGGTATCACGATGCCAAGCAGATCTGCCCAGGAGAAACTGCTTCTACGTGTTCATCGCGAGGTTGGGCTGAATCCGAACGAGACACCGGTTGTCGAAGGTCATGGGACTGGAACCAATGTGAGTGGGATTTTGGGCCGCTATCCCTTCCGAGATCCTCGAACAGTTGTACTCACAAACAGCTAGGTTGGTGACCCGATCGAAGCCGGAGCTTTCGCATCCGTACTTGCGAGCGAACGAACACCAGATAAGCCACTCTATATTGGATCATTAAAATCAAACTTTGGGTTTGTCGCTCCTACTTGGGTAGTTGTGTGCAATTTTGTTTTAATACGATCGCTTAGGCATTTAGAAGGTGCTAGCGGCGCTCTCGCCATTGCAAAGGCCATAATGATGCTTCAGCATGGAAAAATTCTTCCCAACGCCAACTTCGAGAAGCTCAACCCAAAGATTGAGGGACGTGAAAGGCTGAAGGTTAGCTTTTCTACTCTGTTTCGTGTATTGATCACGAACATCGGGGTTGTAGAATACTGACGCTGACTGCTAGGTTGTAACTTCTGAAACCTCGTGGCCAGCGGACGAAGCGAGGCGAGCTATCGTGACAAACTTTGGTAAGTCATCATTCACCGTGACTAAAGGAAGTATTCCGTATGGCATCTTAACCTCGCCGCCATAATAGGCTTCGGTGGGAGTAACGCCGCAATCATATTAGAAAAGGCACCGAAACTACCAACCAGAAACGGCGTCGCTCATGCGGGTGAACACAACGTCCATACCAAGGGAATCGAGCATATAAACGGCGTTCATTCTTTGAGCAGTGGTGTTGTCAGCGATCCCCATGGTTGTTCCGCCTGGGACAGCCAGAACGGCCAGCAGCATGAGAGGCCCAAGCGTTTATTCGTGCTCTCAGCCAAGTCTGAGAGTAGTGTAGCCGCCTACTTGTCTTCTTTCTTAGAATACCTAGGTGACGCCCCGAATACTGATCAATTCATGAGGGATCTCTGCTTTACACTGGGGCAGCGGCGGACGCATCATGCGCATCGTATCGCAGTGTCTGCTAATTCTTTGGACACTCTGAAATCGCAACTCTCCTTAGCCAAGTCTAGAAAAATCAAAGATCGAACGCTCGCTTGGGTATTTACAGGACAAGGTGCCCAGTGAGTACCGTCTTGACGTAAACTGGCAAAGTAGAGTGCCCAACTAACATGAACAGATACGCAAAAATGGCTACCGGGTTGCAGCAATTCGAAGTATTCAATAATGCCATTGAGCAGGCGGAAAAGCACCTATCTTCGCTCGGCGCATGCTGGTCATTGAAAGGTAATTATGATGTCCTCCATGTACCCAATGCGGACGAGGACTGACAGTAATCAGAGGAACTGGGCAAGCCGGAGGACACTACACGCGTGAACGAGGCTCAGATTAGCCAACCTGCTTGTACCGCCTTACAGCTCGCATTGGTACATCTTTTGAGGTCATGGGGCGTGGCGCCAGCTCAAGTAACAGGTCATTCTTCAGGAGAGATTGCCGCAGCATATGCAGCAAGCTTGATCTCCTTTGAGGCCGCAGTTGCGATTGCATATTTCCGAGGCCAATACGCTCTGCAGCTAAAGCAGGATAAGTCCCAGAGAGGAGCGATGCTAGCACTCGGAATAGGAAATGCTGAGGCAGAGGTCCTAATCAAAGAGAACACCAACGGCTATGCAACGATTGCGGCTATTAACAGCCCTCAGAGTGTGACTGTCTCCGGAGACGAACCAGCCGTCGATAATATCCACCGGTTAGCGAACACTCGAGGAATTTTTGCTCGAAAGCTCAGAGTTGATATTGCCTATCATTCTCAGCACATGAACTCAGTCGCTGCATCTTATCTGGAAGCGATCGAACCCTTTTGCAAAAATGAATCTCCATGTTTAACATCTGACCGACCGACTTTTCTGTCATCTGTGACAGGTTCTGTTATAGAGAACGACACTCTGCCCGCTTCATATTGGATTGACAACCTTACCAAGCCAGTTAGGTTCGAAGACTCCATCAAGAATATATTCGTAGCCCGAAAAGGCGAATCGTCTGGGCGACTGCCAACTGTGATTCTCGAAATCGGACCGCATTCCGCGCTCTCGGGTCCTATCAAACAAACCGTGGACTTCATGCGGCAACAGCAAAGCAATGAACAAAAGCCAGATCAATTCACTTATGTCGCTTCTCTGGTCCGCGGTGCCGCCGACATTGAGGAGGCTATACTCAACCTGTCGAAGAATCTATTCTGCCTGGGTATTCCCATGGCACTCTCAGCCGTGAACCTGACAAATCAGCACAATGCTCAAGTTCTCACCGATTTACCCGCGTACGCTTGGGATAGATCTGGACCTTACATTCTCAGATCACGTATCACGCAGGCAAAGTTGCACCCAGGTCAACCATATCATCCACTTTTAGGGTGGAAGAACCCCGACAACCAAGCTGGAGATATTTCTTATAGACAAGTCTTCACCCTTGACGAAATACCTTGGATCAGAGATCACAGTGTCGGCGGTCGTGTCATTTTTCCCTTTACAGGTTTTTTGGCCCTTGCCCTCGAAGCTGCTAGGCGGACAACTCCAGCACCACCAAAGCATCTACTTATTCAAGATTTCCATGCAAAGCGTAGCTTGGAGATTGAAGAAGATGAGCGTGTCGATATTGTCACAAAGCTTACACCAACAGCGACGGGAACGGAAACATTTTCCTCGGATATTTGGACGTTCGAAGTTTCCACGTGGTCAGATGGTTACGGCTGGACAACCCATTGCCATGGCAGAATCGAGGCGCAGGCAAGCGAAATGACATTGAGCAGCCAAGTTATCAAGGCGTCTGCATCACTACTGGACAGCGACAAGCTCCAAGAACGCGATCCGTCCCTCGAGTACATCCCAGATATCGCAGATGGCACTCACTATGGACCTGCTTTCAAGAGAATGATGAGATTCTGGCAAGGTCCCGGCTTCACCGTAATGGAGACCGAATTACGCGACCTTGACTTGTCAGAGCCTTCACGATATGGCTCCCCAGTATCTGTTGATGCGCCAACATTGGACTCGTTCCTACAAGGCTTAGGTCCATTACTTGAGCCTTATTCTTCAAAGAAACCTGCGGTGATGCCGAATTATGTTAGTCGTCTGCGCATCTCAAACAATATCCCTCTGGTAGAGAAACTAAGAATGCGGGTCGTAACTCGCCTTCTGGATTACGATGTTGTTGCTGGTACCATACGCGTCAGTGTAGCAGCCTTTGTCAATGGCGCCATCTCACCTGTCGCGGAATGGGAATCCGTCACATTTCGGGCTATCGCAGCGGGAGACA
The DNA here is from genome assembly GCA_022432385.1 of Xylariaceae sp. FL1272. Classification (NCBI taxonomy): domain Eukaryota; kingdom Fungi; phylum Ascomycota; class Sordariomycetes; order Xylariales; family Xylariaceae; species Xylariaceae sp. FL1272. The sequence goes on from JAJJXC010000059.1 coordinate 259,904, forward strand.
GCCAAGACTCGATTTCTAGTCTTCCGGCTAGTTATTACTGGGATTTGATTCCAAGTCTAGATCATCTGGCCGACGACGAGAAGCTGAGGGAAATCCTTGAAGCAAAACCAGCCGACGAAAATGAATATAACCGTGTGAAACGACTGAACAAAGTCGGTGTTCATTTCATGGATCAAGCCCTCCGAGAAACAGCAGGGGATGACCTTTCTCAACTCCCTTCTCATCTCGCATGTTTTAGGAAGTGGGCGGCGACCATAGTTGAAAAGCATAGCGACTTACTATCTGGGGTCGATATTCCTGCATTGGTGGCGCAAGTATCCGGATCAGGAGGCCAAGGCGCCATGGTCTGTGCTGTTGGCGAGCGACTCACCAGTATTCTCCGAAGAGAGATCCAGCCATTAGAAATAATGCTCAAAGATGACCGGCTCAATAAGTACTATGAGGATGACATGACAAATGTGCGGCTGAGTTGGATTCTCGCGAGATGGGTGCGCCACCTCGCTGATATCAAGTTCAACCTACGTGTCTTGGAGATAGGGGCCGGAACAGGTTCAGCTACTCTTGCCGTTTTTCAAGAACTTTCACGCGGCGAAGAGAGGTTACCGGATAACTTTACCTACACGTACACGGACATCTCGGCTGGCTTCTTCGAGAAAGCTCGTGAAAAACTGGCCAAATGGCAAAAGAACATCACATTCAAGAGACTCGATATTAGCCAAGATCCCGTGCAGCAAGGCTTTTCTCTTGAAGACTACGACCTTGTCATTGCATCGAACTGCCTACACGCAACACCCAACATGGCAGCGACGATAGACCACGTACGATCGTTATTGAAACCCAACGGTAGACTTGTTCTCCTCGAGGCGTGCCGGCACGCACCATTAGTGCTCCCTTTCTCATTGTTACCGGGCTGGTGGCTGCAAGAAGATGAATGGTATGTTCAAAACTCTCGTACAGATCTCTTCTTAAGTTCAAAAGTCATCCACTAACTTCCGCGTAGTAAGTATAATATCTGTCGGATATTAAAACCGAGCATTTTTGCCCTAAATTTTGGGGCGCTGCATGGTGTTACCAAGACAAAATAACTAACACGAGGCCTCTACGGCTACCAGATCGCAATATTGCGGAGGGCCCTCTCCTTTCTGACGAAGGTTGGAGTCGTTTACTCGTCGATCGAGGATTCTCTGGGCTTGACGGGGTCATTTCAGGGTATCCTAACGACCCCGAAAATATCCTAAATGTGATTACCACAACTAGAGTCGGAAAGATGGAAGACCGCAATGACACAGCGCCGATCACCATCTGTGGGCCACTTGTAGACGACGAAGAAGCCGAGTTCGCCCAGACTGTGGCTGACATGCTCGGCGAGCAGCATGGATGTGAAGTATTCGTGAAGCCTTTCGCAGAAGTGAGCGTGGAGGATGATCCATACTGTGTCTTCATCGATTCTCCCCGACATAGTCTCTTCAAAAAATTTTCATCCGAAACATTTGAACTGCTGAAAGACTTTCTCCTTAGGATAGAAGGTCTGCTATGGGTCATACCCGAAAGCCACCTCCCTGATTGTGATACTATCAAGGGCCTACTGCGGACAGTCCGTCTCGAAAATGGATCTAGAACCATGTTCATGTTGGAAAATATCCCAACCAGCGTAGATGGGGCATCTTCAATTGTTCAGCTAACAGAACGATTACGGGATCCGGAACTAGCCAAATCTGCCGACATGGATTTTACCTGGAAAGAGGGCACTTTGTATCTGCCTCGATACCGAGCGCTAACCACAGCTAAGGAGGTTTTCGCATCGGAAGTGGGAGCTACTTTCAAAAAGGAGCAGAAGTTCTGGCAAGAAAACACGTCATTCGAGATGACTGTTGATAATGCGGGAAGCCCTGATGCGATATATTTCAAGAGAACGGATATCCTCGAGCAACCCGTGAGAAACGATGAAGTCTTGATCAAAGTCGAAGCTTCGGGAATCAACTTCCGTGATGTCCTCCTCGTGCTTGGTTCGATCCCTTGGACTCGTCCGGGATTTGAAGGCGCCGGGGTCGTTCAGAAAGTTGGCTCCAACGTAGTTGATCTAAAAGAGGGAGACAGAGTATTCTACGGTGCTCTTGAAGCAGGGAGTATCGCAACACACGTCAAACTCCCTGCTTATATGGCTTGCAAAATCCCCGCGGGATTCAGTAGTGCAGAAGCTGCAGGCATCTCTGTAGCATATTCTACAGCAATCATGTCGCTGTTTGATGTGGGGCGGCTGCAAAAAGGCGAGAGCATTCTCATCCACGCAGCGTCTGGCGCGGTTGGACAGGCGTGTATTGTCCTTGCACAGGACATCGGGGCTGAAGTCTTTGTGACTGCTGGCTCGGACAAGAAGAGAGACTTCCTCCACGACACATTCTCCATCCCGAGAGATCACATCTTTTCATCCAGGACTCCAGATTTCCGAGACGGCATCCTTGCAATCACTGATGGGAAGGGTGTTGATGTGATCATAAACTCATTGAGTGGCAACCTTCTTCAAGAAACATGGGCAGTGATTGCAGACTTCGGCCGGTTTGTCGAAATCGGCAAACGAGATCTTCTACAGAACAGCTACCTAGGTATGAGGCCATTCGATCGCAATGTGACATTCAGCGGTGTCGACCTACGAACTCGGTTTCTGAGTCGACCACAAGATCACAAAACCTGTCTCGGAGAACTTATGAATCTTCTTGAACGGGGAGTCATTCAGCCTATTCGACCGGTGAACACATATCCCCTCTCTCAGCTCGCCACGGGTATGCGTAAGCTTCAGTCTGGTCAAAACATCGGCAAGATCATTGTCACCATGGATGCCGAAGAGCAGGTCATGGCCGAGGGGCCACCGCTTCTGGCTACCGCTTCCGGGTTCTTGCGCCATGACGTGACTTACATCATTACAGGAGGTACGGGTGGCATTGGCCTTTCGATCGTACCGTGGATGGTTGAGAATGGAGCACGCAACATAGTTCTGCTTGGTCGTAGCGGAGCAACTCGTCCAGAGGTGCAAAAAGTGTTGGAGCAGTTCAAGGGCAGCGATGTCAATGTCAGGGCCATTGCTTGCGATGTTGGCCGCCGGGAAGATGTAGTGAATGCCCTCAAGGCGATCGAAGACCTTCCGGCTGTTGGTGGTGCAATGCACAGTGCCCTTTTCCTCAAGGTAGGTAAATTTCGAACTGCTGGACGCATTAGATGCTAACAGTATGAAAAGGACAAATTGTGGGAGAATACATCGTATGAGGACTGGCTGAACATTGTGACGCCTCGCAATCAAGGTGAGTCGCTCTTATGAGTTGCTTTGTTTCCCCGTCTACCTGAGGTATCAAGTAATGCATTGACTTATACACTGAGCCCCGGTGACACTACCTTGCCTGTTAAAAGTAGCTAACTAGCGATGTGTAGGTGCCTGGAATCTGCATGAATTGCTTCCCGAGAACATGGATTTCTTTGTGGCGCTTTCTTCCTTTATTTCAGGTGTGGGCAATGTCGGGCAGCCTGTGTACTCTGGTACAGCGTCCTTCTATGACAGTTTCGCAGAATACCGTAACTCTCTTGGTCGGCCAACGGTTTCCATTGCGTTACCTGTTGTCTTGGGCGTCGGGTACGTAGCCGATCGCAACTTGGAGGCGTCGCTCTCGGGCTCTCTTGGTGCCGTCCTATCGGAGACCCATCTCCGGACCGTGATCAAAGGCGCAATGATTGGCGCGTCATCTGGCATCAACCGTGATGGGAAAGCCATCTCATATACCTACGCGCAAGGCGATGAGACCAGCACGCTACCATGGCAGTGTTACCATCCCAGGGCTCTTGTCGAGTATATTCGTAACGAGTCGCGAATGAAAGGAGTTGCCGGTGATGCACAAGGAGGGCCCACGCGATCCAAGACACTTCAGATCAGCAACGCCAGCGATCCGCTTCAATTCCTACTCGAGGTGCTCATGGACAAGGTATCTTCCATCACCATGATCGAGAGAGACGAGATTGAGGCAGAGGCACCTCTTTCAAACTACAGTCTGGATTCTTTGGTTTCCGTTGAGCTGCGCAATCGGATTCGAAGAGAGACTACAGTTGACTTACCGCTGTCCAAGATCGTAAGCTCTGGAAACTTGAAGGCCTTGGCCAGATATATTCTTTCGCAAAGAGACGCAACCGTCAAAGACAAATGAATCATGTCACATGAATTGCAGATAGGCAGATATCAATCATAAGGTGCAATTGACTGGGCTTTTGGGCAGGTATTGCTTTGTTGGTCCTTATCATCTACCGTGTTTCTTGCTAGCTGAGCCCTTAGCGCCAAGCTCAGTCCTCTATTCGCAGTTCGTTCTGCACCATTGAGCTTATATTGGCAGATGGACTGCGCATAGACCATATCTTGTACTTGAAGTCTCGCTCATTGATATGCGAGAAACGGATGAATAAGGCAACGTGTGGCATCTGACCTTGATAAGTAACTACCTCCTATATTCTGTCAGTAGCCACATACTGATCAGAACTGATCTCCCGTCTGATCCATGTATTCCGTCTAACTGCACCAGGGAGCTCGCTGAAGACTACCACATACCTAATTTGTAGCCTTGGTAGTCACCCCTCTCATTTCAGAAGGGGTAGCTCGTCGTCAATATGGGACCCTTTATAGTCCCTTGTCGTAATAAGGACGACACAAGAACCAAGAATCTGATCGCACGGACATTTATCTTAAGCCGAATGAGGTATCAAAGCCGATCATTTAGCTTCGGGCCCAAGCGTCCAGAAACGACCGAATCGTGCTCTGATCATGCGCTGGTCTTGCTCGATCTTAGCTATTGTGTCCATACGCAAGCATCCCTGATTCCATGTTTATTCCAAACAGCTGGGTCCAGGTTGGTTGCTAATGAGTTCCCGCGATCGCAGATTCTGGCAATCGAATCTCCGAGAAAAGTACAGGTCAGCAGGATGATAAAAGGCAAAACTGGAGCCGGTGGGGATATACTGGCCAGGGGTTACGATCTATGTCAACTTGCCTTATTTTCCATAGCAAGGGACACTTGATCAGTGCGTTCGCCGTCTCGCCATGAAAGCGACGAAGTAGAAGACCCCGGAAACCACACATTATACAGGTCAGCAGGATGATAAAAGGCAAAACTGGAGCCGGTGGGGATATACTGGCCAGGGGTTACGATCTATGTCAACTTGCCTTATTTTCCATAGCAAGGGACACTTGATCAGTGCGTTCGCCGTCTCGCCATGAAAGCGACGAAGTAGAAGACCCCGGAAACCACACATTATACAGGTCAGCAGGATGGTAAAAGGCAAAATCGGGGCAGTGGGGCTGTACTGGCCAGGGCCTACGATATGTGGTTTCCGGGCAGAGGTCGGGTCAGAAATGAACCACACACTTCGATTTCCTCACCAAAACTTAACCACTTTAGACAATAATAACAACCACTTTTTACGCGTAAAATAATTCGAAAAAAATAATATACGTTATTTTTAATTACTTTTATACTTAAACGTTAAGTATTTACTTTTCCGATTTTTTTTAAAACATAAAACAAATAATTAAATATTAAAAATAAAAAGCAAACTTAATTCCGGTGCACTAAATTTTAAACTATACGTATATAACCGAATTAAATCGGAAAAATATAAAACTAAATATAAAATATTAGTTAATCAATAAATAAATTTTAATAAAACTTTTAGACTTTTAGTAATACGTTTAGGTGTTTGGTAGTTTGTTGAAATATGTGACTTAAAGGGTGTTAATAGTGCGGAATTGGCTAGTGTGTGGTTTATTTCTGACCCGACCTCTGTCCGGGGTCTGTGACTTCATCTTTTTGATGGCGAAGCAGCTGGAACAACAGAGTGCACTGACCAAATATCCCTTGCCATAGAAAAATGAACAATATCGTGCCTGAAAGCCCTGCCGAAGGCCCTGCTCGTACCCCTTGCCCGTACTGCTCCACCGACTCCAGTTTTGCCTTTTACCATCCTGCTGACCTGTACAGGGGCCGGAAGAAAACTTTGATGTTACACAACCTCAGATCAACTCGGGAAAGTGTCAGTGAACAGATACAGCCTTCAACATAGTCAGTCCAAAACGCCACCCGACTTTATTGTGTTGACATTTCCGAAACCGATGCGAGTACGGTAGTACACAAGCACCAGGACTGGCAGGTGGCTTGTTTATTGCCTTAGTTGCGGATGTTCGGAGAGCTCCCGCGCCTGAGCCTGGCTAGCGAGTCATGAGCGCCAGCTTGGTAGTCGAGGTCAGCCCTACTAGGCAGAGGACTATGATACTGAGCACATGAGTCAGTTGCTCTTGACCCTCGACTTAACTCTTCTGGCCGAGCCTAACATCGTGCTAGTGGCCAGTGTGTGAGTGGAGAACAACACATTCTTCGCGGGTTCCACGCTGATCCCACCTTCTAGCTCGAACACTACAGTCTATTAGTTACACATCTCGTATGGTAACTAACGAAAATAAAGACAGGGCCGTCCCTTCAGCGAATTGCGCGGCTGGCGCCGTGCCGTGTACTAGCTCTGAGGCGGTGGGAAGGACAGAGGGAAACAAGACGGTTTCGGCGGGCTCGGCGGGCTACACGTCTAGGAAGTTTCATCACGTCTACCGGCGAAATGTATGGGTGTTGACAATTCCGCCGACGACAATACATCATCGAATACCTAATCCGTACGCATGCATTCAATCTTGAAAAGATGTTCATGATGATACTCATTCTATTCGAAATTCTATACAGAATGCTCGCTAAATGCATCTAGAGCCTATGGAGTATGAAGGATTCGCCCCTTTCCCCTGCAATGCCAGTAAAATACACCCTAAACCCAGCGCTAGTCTTTGGCCAAGGTTTGAATTCGATTAGGAGCATTCGTCAGCTCATTGAATCCGTTCAGACAGTCCTGTTGCTTCCCGTCGTGATAGCCACATGATCTAGTTCCCGCCTCGGAAACCTTTCAGAGTGCTCTGGGCGCCGTTTCCTTGCCCAATTTGAACTCGCTCGACGCTCGAGACGCGGATTTCTGCCATGCCTCTTCGGTGTCGTATTGCACGCGAACATCTGTTGTTCTCATAATGCCGTTGCTCGTCATGATCTCTTCTTCGCTGCCCGATGGGCTCGTGCTTCGAACCTCCGTATGTGCCATTCTGTCATTGCGACTCAGGCTCTTCAATGCAATGCCGCCGTGACCATAGGCTAATCCGCTCTCTCCGTGGTGCGCTCCTCCCCGACCAAAGGTGCCTTTTCCGTACCGCTGATTCGACCCGTACATATAGTTTCCGTTGGTATCTTTGTTTGTGCTTCCTCCGAACAGACGCGGGAACCATCGGCGCATGAGTGGTCGCAAGGCCGGAACCGACGCCGAAACAATTGCGAGGTTAATTTCAACAACATTTAGCATGACTTGGATGTTGTAGTATGGATCAGCATCCGGATCGGCAGGGACAAAGAAGAGCATGTAGATATCGTAGGCTCGCACGATCGAAATGACTGTTACTCTATAAATTTCGTCAGCTTGGGAGCATATCAACGGGCACATTTGGAAACGACGTACCCCAGACCCGTGATGAAAGTCCCAATGACAGCAAGTCGTGCCGCGAGAGGCAGTTTCAGGCCCAAGAAGATCCAGAAAGGGATGGCCAAGACGAGGATATCGGTTAGGACTGTAAGCGCCGAGGTGATGACGTGGAACGAATGGTCCACACACTTTGCGTGTGCCGCTACAGCTCCATCCCAATTTGCAGCGATGGGAATACACTGAAAAATAGCAACGAAGAAGACGGCTACGGCCTGGAGTCCGTTGAAAGTGAACAGGCTATAGATGGCGTAACGCACGTTCCGTTTATGCCCTCCTAATCGAAGAAGAAACACGAGGATAGAAGCCTTGCACAGGGCCAAAACAGGGTTATAAAAGATCTGAGCAAGATAAAACCACCATAGTCCTGGTGCAGGATCAAAAGTCGGTACGTCGACCGCGTGCCAACCGAAGTATTCAAGCTTCAGGTCTTGCAACGGCGCAGAAACAGTCAGTGGTGTATTCTTTCTATATGGTCCGGACATGTGCGCTTACAGAAATAGAATGGAGCTGCCACAAGCAGAGCCGAGAGAAGCGCAACGAGCAAAAGGTAATCGTCTGTATAGTTCATTAGTTACCAATACGGATAAATTCTTCTAGGTTGTCACGTACCGACCGCCACTTGCCGCATCCATATTCTCGTGTAGATTCGGAGCGAAACTGTCAAAAGGGATAGAGCCGGGAAGAAGAAGTTGAGAAACAGAGCTGCGGACTGTAGAGGCGGCGTCGGGATCTCGCTGACATCTGGCTGGTTAAGGACTCTGGGTTGAAGTTCGTTCATCATGGCGATGTGTGTGTCCTTGGATAACGAGAAGGGTAAGAGTGATATGCCGCGTCACCAAAGGACGAAGGAGAGAATCTGGAAATCCTCTACTCTTCCCAAGTGGACCTCAGAACTTTGATATGCACAATTTCTGATTCGAAAGGGGAGAAGTGTTAGGGTTTATCAAGGTCCAGCGTTTTCCATTTGCCAAGAGTGGTGTCTCTTCTTCAAGCCACGAAACAAGCTTTCCGCAGGATTTTAACCGAAATCAAGTCACAACTAATGGGTACGATAAGTCATTGGTCTTGTCGCAGAATGGGTTATAGACACTTCTGGTGTGGCGCTACCTGTATTCGTCGAGCGACTTAGGCGAACGGGTTAGCATTGAAGAGGAATAGGCTGTTAGTAATTGTACATAGTGATGCCATCTTGGACAGGGTGCATAGTGTCTCAGCTTGAGACGACAGAGAAGGAGAGCAGGCGATATGCACTCGGTACAGCAGGAGAAAAGCTTTGTCACTTGCAGTAGTGCCATCGTGGGCTTTCTCGAAGCAACGGCCCCCTGGCACGTACAGGTTCCAAGTGTTTAGTTCTCGGAGTCGGATCTAGGTTACAGGCACCACCCATGCTGCCCATCGTCCAAACAGCTCTCATCTTAACGAGATACGTCGTAATGGCACTCCATTCATGCTATAATCCCCCTGATGTTATTCCGTGTAACCCGGAACATAGCAGCTTCTCGTACGACAAAGCCTTGTTTATCCCCTTGGATGATTTGCGCGCACGGATGAAATGCGTCGAAATCTCGCGAACGACAGGAACACATGGGGGTTGATAAAGAATCTAGATCGATCTCTTCTTGTCGTTCCCATTTGGCTCGGGCCTTCGCTTGCACAGCCTTGCCATAGAAACCACAACCGCCTGTATACATGTGCAATGGCCATTCGGCAGCATTTCCGGAGACATCTTCGTGTCCTCGTCACAGTTGCAACGTCGATGTTCGTGACGCCAAGAATGGCGCCGCCACCGCAACGCTACTGTACTATAGTCACTATAGTCGGAGTTGTCAAAGGCTCTATGTAGTTTCCTGTTCCAGTAGGCATGCTGATACTCTTTGCCCTTGGTGCAGTCAGGTGTCCTTTTTGGGGTTCGCTGCAGACCAGTTCGTCTCGGGACTAGACGCTGCTGGGTCGGGTCTGACCGGCGACGAGGAGGTCTGACCCGGGACGCCGCCCCGGAGGATGAGCTAAGAACGAGGCCTATCCGAATTCGACCAGTACTGGCGGCATACCCCCCGGATCAAGATGCCAAGATGCACCGGTGTCTGGTCGATGGCGTGGCTCGCCTACAGCTGCAAGCAGGCCCCATGTTCACTCGCTATCGAGGTGAAGCATCAACTTGAATCGGATTGGCAAGTTCCGGCGTGGTGGTAGTATGGAATGCACTCGGCACCGAACCCCCAACGCACCATCTGCCGAGTTGTTTTTGGATTCTGAATGCGCTCGTGTGGCTCAATCACGTGTCGGCATGCGCATAACAGACACTGGTAATCTGTGAGAAGTGGTGGAGTTGGTCAACTACCGTCGAGTACCGGTAGATGCAGGTGCTGCGTCGACCTGCTTCCGCCCAATGCGCATGTAGTAGCGAGCCGTGGGTCTCAAACCAAGACTCGCCAGGCTATGGTATGGTATGCATCAAGGTGCCCAGGCTTCTTTCGAGCGCAGTCTGTGGACGGTGGCGGGTGGCGTCGAGACGCTTTCGTCCTCACCACTAAAGCTCACCTTGACATGGAGGAGAATGTCGAATGTCTTATTGATAGAGTGGAACCTCAGCTGGCCTTGACAGTAGCCCAATAAGTGAGGGAGTCCCTCTTACAATACCTGGTCATGGGATAGCTCGGTTCAATTCGCAGAGTAAATCAATAGCTTGACGGCCAAGACGGCAGACGAGCAGATAGGGCAATCGCCTCGTAGCCCCGCATGTTCTGGGTCCCCCTCTAGAGAACCGAGTCTGCTGTTTGCCCTCGCTATCGCCATAATTATCGCGAGATGCTGAGGTGGACTGTGGGCTGTGGGGTGATCGAGGTGGATGTGACCCTGGGTGCTATGTGGATGTGGTTTACCGGTATAGCGGGCTTGCAACTATGTTCGGAACATGTCCCAAGGGTGTTCTTGCGGCCCCTGTTTAGGACATCAACGCGAAATAACGCTCAATAATGCGCGATATGCATCGGCGCATTGCAATTTGCCGTGGCCATTTCCAAAGCCCAGCCTCGACAACGGCTCGCCCGCATGCTTCCCACGTGGTGGCACGCCTCCCCCACGTTGCTTGGCTATATCTGCTTTCTTTTCCCTACGTTTCAAGCCGCTTTCACGTCCCTCGCTACCTTACTCAACATTCTTCTCTCTTCATCCTCGTAGCTGTTCAACAAGCCCCTCTTTTACCTTGTTGAACTCGACGGTTGCTGCCGTGTTAGTGGGATGGCTGTATTACGCAAGGCGCTGCTCGCTGCGAGCGCCCTCACCAGCCTGGCTGCGGGCCAAACTTTCTATCAGGATGGCCAAGTCATTGGTAGGTTGGCTCCTCATTCGCGTGCACTATCCTAGCTGACCAATTGCAGCGGCAACCCAAGATACTGTCGCTCCTGCGGCCGAGAGTGTTGATGGCCAGCTACTTCTCACCGATGCTGTCCTTGAAAACCTGGCCAGCATGGAACTGAGTAACATTTCTCTTTTCAACTTTCCCGACAACAGCTCAACTACGAACGAGAAGAGAGCACTAGCAGCCAAGTGCAAGACCTTCCCTGGCGATCTGTTGTGGCCTTCAACGATTGTCTGGAAAGTGTTCGATCTTCTGACTGGCGGGGCTCTCATCAAGACTGTCCCCATTGGAGCTGCGTGCTACCCAGACAATGAGAATTACGATGCTGAGCGATGCTCGTATATCATCGACAACTGGCACGAGTCCTTGACGCAGTAAGTCGGAACTGCTCTGCACAAGTCCCACGCTGCTTGCTAAGTTGGTTTATAGTGCTTCTGATCCAACCTCGGCCATGTCGCCTCTATTCCAGGGAAAGACCTGTATGCCCGAGAATGGCAACACTAGCACCTGCGAGTTGGGTGGCTTCCCCAGCTACGCCGTCAACATATCTACCCCTGCTCAGATCCAACTGGCCATCAACTTTGCCCGCAACACTGGCGTTCGACTGATAGTCAAGAACACTGGTCACGATTTCCTCGGCAAGAGTGTCGGAGCCGGAGCCCTGTCCATCTGGACGCACAATCTGAAGGATATCACATATATTGCCAAGTACACAGGCTCTGGCTATACCGGGAAAGCCATGAAGCTTGGTGCTGGTGTTGAGGTTGGCGAGTTGTACGCTGCCGCTGACAAGTATGGCGTCAGCGCTGTTGGTGGCGAGTGTAAGGGTGTCGGTGTCGCGGGTGGCTATACCGCAGGTGGTGGTCATTCGCCTCTGTCCAGTCTCTACGGAATGGGTGCGGATCAAGTCCTCAGCATCGATATCGTGCTGCCCGACGGTCGCTTTGTCACCGCTGATGCGACACACTACCCTGACGTCTTCTGGGCTGCCCGTGGAGGAGTAAGTGATCTTTGACGCTGTTCCCCTTGCACCCTTTCACAGTCTGTTCCCCCTAGCTCAACTTCACCGAGTAAAGCCCAGATTTAAGAATCTACTAACACGTCATCTCAGGGTGGTGGCACATTTGGTGTTGTGACAAGCATGACAGTCAAGGTGCACCCAAAGATGACATTCTCCGGTCTCACTTTCTACATCACAACCGGAAACGATTCTGTCGCCAACGTAACTACCGAGTCATTTATGGACGCAGTCGACCTTTACTGGCGCAAGTTCCCCGAATATGCTGCACTCGGCCATTACGGTTATTCGAGTATATATCCCCGCTTTGACGGCGGATCTGGATACACTTGGGAGTTCCACCCCTGGTTGGCACCCGGGTCAAGCTTAGCTGAGTTCAAGGAACAGACCGCAACTCTCATGGATGAGTGGGAGGCTGTTGGTTTCAATGTCGAGCCGGTATACTTCGAGTACGACAACTTATATGATGCTTGGACCAACCATTTCCCCACCGAATATGTCGCTAATGCTGACCTTCGAACGGGCTCTCGTCTCGTTCCGGCCAAGCAATTCGAGAACGGCACAATCGACGAGACTATTGCGGCCTTCAAGACCGCCATGACCCGATCAGCGCTCATCATGTACAACATGAACCCCCAGAAGCCAGCAGGCGTTGACAATGCTGTCAACCCTGCATGGCGCGACACTCTGTTCTACGTCATTCTTGGATCTGGTTGGACCGATGCCTCTACTTCCGCTGAGATCCAAGCGGCCAACGAAGCAATCACCAACCCCTATCTGTCTGACCTCGACTCTGTTTCCACTGGCAGCTACCTCAACGAAGCTGATGTTGCTGAGCCAGAATGGCAGCAGATGTTCTGGGGCGATAACTACGCTCGCTTACTCAAGATTAAGCAGCAGCTTGATCCCTGGGACACGTTCTGGGCACCTACTGCTGTGGGTAGCGAGGGATGGTACGTGACTGGTCAGGAGTCTTGGCTCCCAACGCAGAATGGTCGCCTGTGCAAAAAGTAAAGAGACGTCCAAAACATGACGGTGTGACTTTCTTGAGTATATCATCATTTCCAGTCAAAGACTGAGTACATATACAATCTACATAGGGTCTATCCTGTTTCTTTATATACCACTTAGCGATAATCATAATATGAGCGGCTTGTCATTCGCCATATGAACCTGTATGAAATCGATGCGGCTATTTCCATTATCTCTTAACTTGGTAATGCAGTGTGTGCGCGACAGCACTCCAGAAGGGGCGCATTAAGATGCTGCCAAAACGCACTGCTGGCCCAGGCTACACGGCCATCTTCCGCAACATAAGCAATGATGAACATAAAACCCGTCAGTTCCTCTTACTTGTAGCTAATACTTAATGAGCATAGGACGCGCTCCTTCATTCAAGTGCCAGCTCTCAAATCGTTCGCTTCCGCGCCATGTTCTCGAAGACAGCCATTTCGCCTACCTTTCTAATAATCTGGTCTCTTCCATACGCTTGCGATACCGCAAAGAACATACTATCTCAGGCACCACATACTTCGTACTAAGCCCCTAGTTATCTGAGCATGTCCCACACTTCACCAACAGCGATGAATCAATTAATCGTTCCGCAAACAGCCCGTATTGCTCCCAACCTATCCGAGATCCAGACGTAAATATTTCCTGCGTCTCATGCTCATGCCGAATTCTCTTTGTAACTTCCTCTTCGAGTGTCTGCAATGGAATCTGCCATCGAGTCGTGAGCTTATTGCGCCTTGTAAGAGTAGCATATGGTACTAGTGACCGTCTGTTATCCTTGAAGTTACTATTTGCCTTCCACCAGCGAAAGTCGATGTGATAATCTCCAAGGATTTGGCTATGCTTGATCAGTTAGGAGGTATCATTTCTCGCATTCCTTACTTATAACAAAGGAGTGCGTTGGTTTACTTCTTCAGAGCGTGTTTTGATGCTATCTAGGGAGAATTTTTGGGAATTGAATGTATGGGAAGTAGTTGAAAGTATCATTAATAGCATCTAATGTTTGAATTTGCGTCCGGCTTAACTGCGGCACCATGATGAGAATCCCATACGTCCAAGAGACTAAGAGTTATTTTGCGTATCTTCGTATCAGGTTACAATGTAGTCACTGTTGCCCTCGGTACGAGCATGATAGTGATTGATTCCAGAGGGTTATCCAGATACGAGAACCTACCATAATTATCAAGGGGACACTACTCGTTTCAATCACATGCTCAGTCTGGCCGAAAAGGATATGATATACATTGGCGTATGGAATTGATGCATATACTGACCTTCGAGGATGGCACATATCGCCTTATTACTAAGAATATCACGCAATCATATACCTTGGCCATTTAACGGCAAATCCGCAATCCAGATGACCTTTGTTCCCACTGGTTCGTAGCTGGGAGTTGCTCAGCACGTGTTGAAGCAACTGTCTTCTCACCCAGCACCAAGCGTCGCTAAGTGGGTGCTTTTCTTCGGCCCGAGGCGCTCTTGTATAACGTCCATGGCCTATCTTCGAGCCTTTCTGGAACCAGACCTGAGTGGCTTACAGATGCGGAGTGTGAACGATCTACCACAGGGCCCAAGGACCCTAGAGCTGACTGTCTCAGCCTCGTACGACGCTCCATTAAATATTCTCGATAGCTGCCTGTTTTGCAGTAGGACGACAATGTCCTGAGAACAGCAGGAAGCCGTCCGGCGCTTAAGAGCGTTTGGTTGGGATTTCCCCTTAACTGGGTTCGTGCGGCGTGTTAGACTGTACAATGACCTCAAGACATCTCACCCGGCCTAGCTATCTTACTTCTCAGTAGACGGTCCCGTTACTTTTCATGACGGTGGGCAGTGATGCTCCATAGCTGCAATATGTCCGTTCCATCGAATGCTAATTCACGCGCAACTGTCCATGTAGACATCTATATTGGTCCTTTGACCGAAGCAAAGTCTCTCTTGGTCAAGATAGCCACTTTATGTGAAGACTCTCCTTCGCAAGCTCATATGCAGCAGATGACAAGACTTCCGAAAGGGGGAAGAAAACAGGATCACTGCTGATCACATGTTGAGTGCCTCGCGAGCACCTGCACTACGCGCATGTACCCGCGTATGACAAGGCAGAGGTTGTGTTCACCGAGACAACCCGACTGTAGAAGCGTTATATTGGCACCTGCACCAACAAGACGACGCATGTGCCTATCTTGTGTCAAGTGAATAGATACGTGAAATTCAGTCATTGTGCATGGCCAACATACACGCGCATAGGCGCAGGAGCTGCTGAACCAACATGGCGGTTTGAGCCTCCCTGGTATGCACGAGCTTTGTTCTGGATGAGCGATGATCGAGGTATCGGTACAAAGAGCATGGCTCGGTATCATCTATTGCGTGTTATTTCTAGAAGTCAAGTTTGGGATAGTACGACGACCAATCGGTCAAGAAGTCCAAGATGATTGTTCTTTAGGCTATTTCAAGAATATCAGTTTTTGCCACGCTACTAATCGAGTCTAACCAACATCGGCTTGGATATCCATTGCATGGTTTGCTGACCATGTTTGCGACTCACCATGACCGAACATGCTCACAACAGACAAGGAAAGTAAAGAAAAGGGGTAAACGCGGCGAGTGGACGGCCCCCTGCCCTGACGTGCCAGCGGCCCGGGGGTTTGGGACGGGGGTCCCGGGGTCCCGGGAATAGGGGACGTTTGGACATCTGAGGTGAGCGACCAATCAGAAGCGAGAAATGGCCGGTTCTGTGAGTAAAATATCAAGTAAAACCCAACATCGTCTCCCCGTCATCAACGCTTTTGGCTCTGCTCCAAGAGATCGTCGCGGACGGTTCCGCAACTCTAATTACAATTACCAGGTTCGGCCAACGACGTGATGGCAGTGTGGTCGCATCAAACATAGCTAAGATGTTGGTTCCTCAGGTCGCGTCGGCTTGCTGCATGTACGACAAGTGTAATTATTGATAAGCTCATGAACACCGGTCTGTACCTGCCTAAGCGGTGGACGCTTATCTAACATAACATGACGCCAGGAAACATGCAGGCCGATATGTTGGAGAACTCGAACTTCGCCTTGCACGACCAACTCCTTATACTCGTGCCGGGGGTCTCCGTAAGCCAGCCAATAGGCGGGCCCGCTGCAGAACACTACCAGCCCGCAGGCCATGTAACCCTTCGTGGGCTGAATGTGGTCGTATCCGCGGCCGTCGTCGGGCATGGACGTCTAAGGCATGTAATATATCAACTTCCTCAAGTGTGTTGAGGGCTTGGAGATCACCACTGGTTTCGCCCATGTTGGGTATGCCTTTGCGACCGCAGTGTTATTCGACCAAAGCGAGGCATCACTTCTCGGTCTGAACGAAGTGGGTCGAGAGTAACAGAGAATGGGACTCCAGAAACAAGGCACTCACTCTCGGCTTGATCAACAAGAAGATCACAAAGACCGCACCACTAAGAAGTTGTTGAAACATGCTCCTAACAATAAGGTAACGGACGGTCGCGTCCGCCACACTCGGTCTTGGCGCATGACCCGCCGAGACGCGCTTCTCACTTCCACATGTCCTTCAGTATTCCGTACATCCGTACCTAGCACACTTACCGGCAAAGCAAAAGGTGAATGTAAGACATATGACACACGTTGGTACCACTACAGGCTCCAAAGATAAGGGATGGGCGCACCGGCGTCTACGGGCTGCGATGGTGTGCAGCTTACGTGCAGCAACCGCCTCGGACAGATCACGAGGACTTCTTATCCCAAGCCCTTCAACTCCAGAACTGAATCACGCAAATTCTCACCCATCTGCGGTGTGTACACTAAATGAAGCAATCAGTCAGATTTTAGAAGAAATAGAGGAGCGTTTACTGGATTTGAGCCTAGAACATCTAACAGGAGGGAAGAGAGTAGACTGGCATCAAATATTAACCGCGTGTCGAGACAAGAGCAAGTGAGCTGACCATAGGGCTGAAGACTTCCCGCGGTGCGCGTCTATCCGCGGCTGCGTTAGGCAATTGACCTTCCCTCCTCTTTCGGTCCTTCTTTCGCACTCGCTCGCTTGTTATATGAACCTGGGCACACAGTAAGCTGACGCTAAGCCAGCCCTGCC
Organism: Xylariaceae sp. FL1272; assembly: GCA_022432385.1. Classification (NCBI taxonomy): domain Eukaryota; kingdom Fungi; phylum Ascomycota; class Sordariomycetes; order Xylariales; family Xylariaceae; species Xylariaceae sp. FL1272. Next base: position 276,974 of record JAJJXC010000059.1, read on the forward strand.
AATCAATCACCCGTGTCCCTACTACACATCTGACTTTGACCTTATTATGATATGTTACCAACTACGACGGGATTGCTATATTCTGCAGACCCTGATGCCAACAAACCCATGGCGACTTGGCTTGTTCCAAGAAATGCCATGATGTGTTGAGGGTCGCTCAGATGAGAATATCATACAAATCACAGTGGGGAACTTGGAAAAGTTAGTTGAAGATTGAAGGTCTCTTTTTTTTGGTAATTAACTACTACGTAAAGACAATCCATAACGAAGCAGGGATTTTATAGATGATTTCAGCCTTGGCCACGCCACCAGGACGCTGTTCGGCCAGGGCTGGAATCGTCCAAGACCAGCATCTCATGCCAACCACCGGCCGGACGGTACATGTTTCGCGCTGCAAAACATGTTTCCACCTACCGAAGGTGGCTTTCTTTCCTCCCCTGCATTCCCCGGCACGGATTTCGCAGCCGTCTCGGGAGAAAGGGATTCCAGATGCAGTGAGATGACTCTACATTTTGTTGCCCATCATCTACTGGCCGTGCTGCGCCGGTGCATGCAAGCATGCACACAGCGTCTTTCCTTAGACGCCAATGTGACGTCAGGTTCATCAAGCGGGTCAAAGGAAAGACTGCTGCCTCTGATCGCGGCGCGGCACTTATGACATGATCTCCAGACCTTGTCGGTAGAACATCATGGGGCCAGGGTGACGTGGGCAACAACGGCGATTAAGGATTTCGCATCTCTCTGCCCAGCAGATGTGTGAGATGTTGATGCCTAGCTTCTTGTGAGTTTTTGATCGTGAGATCGAGTCCCGTTTATTTTCGAGTCCCATGACGGCACCCAAGATGACACGGTCGCCGATCTTGCCACGGCTCACATGCCAAATTGAGCTCCGTCGCCTTGGTGTAATAGGCAACCAGTGCCAGCGTCTGACAGCTGCATCTCAGATGCAACAGGTGCTGTCTCAGCTACGAGATGATATTAGAATCGACCATGGAGGTGTATGCAGTTCGGATCCGGTCCGTGCAATCTGCCCCGAATATTCTGTCGTCGCTTGATTGATTTTGTCGTTCGAAAAGAAGTTTCAACGTCTAGCTGAATGACGTTCTTTCGCAGCGTGGAATCATTATTAAGCTCGTGAAAATATTCGTCATTAGGTCGTTCATTCATTCGTAAAACATTATTCCAAGGTCTGGTTGAAAACAAATATACTGAAGCGAGTTTGCTGATCGGTCCGAAGCATGGGTAACGTTCGTTTGTCGGTATTCCGGTCGCATATCGTTCGGGGGTTTTGTGTAAGAAAGCCGCTTTATGCCGTAAAATGAAAAGGAAATTTTGTGGGGAATCCAAGAATCTGAAAAGGCCTGGCCCAAGATTTTTCCGGGCTATATGGTGCATTGCTGCAGTATATCTTCTTTAGACGTAAGAAATCCGGCCCCGTTGTATGCTGTGAGGCCTGCCCTTCGTGTAAATGCAATCAGATAACCCACCCTTTCCCTGCCATGACGAGATGGGGAATAGCTTATGACCGAGCTTGCGGTTGTGGCGCTGTGAAAGTTCCCTCGAGTAAAAATCAGACGCTCCTCGCTCAGGTGAAAACATCAGAGGAAAAAAAAAAAAAAAAAAAAAAAAGTGGAATTAATGCCGTTGCTGTAGAGGCGCTCCTGTCAATGCAAAACGCTAAAACGCCCATGGGTTCGATGAGATCAATGCCGTGTCGCAAGTGCCTTGTCTGAATCGAGGGAACAAACAAACAGATCGCCGTCTTGATAAGAGTGACTTGCTATGAGGTTGTCACTATAGGATAGTGAGCCCTCTTCTTCGGCGTTGGTTGTCACATAATTGTCGCATACTCTTGGTAACGATCCCAGCCAAAGCCTCCGTACCCCATGTTCACACCACAATGAGCGGCAAGCATACTGGGTAGGGGCAAGGCGGGAATGGGCGATGTTACCATTGGCGAGCTGTAGAACATGCCCGCAGAAGAGTATGGTTGGGTGAACGACGGTGTTGGCGACGGAAGCTGGAACTCATGTTGAGCCATATTGGCCCAGATTGTCGAGCCCGAGTCAACGGACGATGAAGTAACGGCCGGACTCGACGGAAGCACGCGCCACGATTCAACCGGAGCAGTGATCACTGGAGAAGGCGACGCTTGCGACCACATGACGGCGCCAGCAGGAGAGCTGGGTAGCAATGGTGGCTGACGGACGACGTCGACAATCTTGGGTGGCGGTGGAAGCAGCGGCTTGTTCAAGAGCCCCAAGACGCTGTTCTTGACCTCCTCGCTCTTTCCACAGAGCAGTTCCCCAGCACCCTCTTCTTCTAGTCCTTCCAGAGCAGAGACGTGGGTCCGGAAAACATATTTGTTGATCGCCTGAACAAAGTCGTCGTGGAGTTTCTTGGCATGTTGGTCTTTTTCGGGCCAGTTGTACGAGTCGGCTTTGGCATCTACCATGAAGACGTCTTTATGCCATTCTATGAGGGCCTCTATCGTATCGGGGTTGAGCTTGTAGGCGACTTCATTGCGTAGGACCATGTCGACGTGGACAATATAAGCCTCGAGGTGGATCATCTTGTAGTTGAAGGCTTCTACTAGTGGGTTTGGGTCCTGGCGCAACTCAGATTCGGGAGCTTTGGCGAGCATCAAGGAAGCCAGAGTCCAAATGGCATTCTGGGAAGATAGGGTTTCCGTGAGGCATCTCTGGTGTTGAGGCACGCTGTTGAGCGGGCGCTTGACGCGGTTGATGCGCTTCAGGGTCTGGGTGAGCCATGGTTCTATCTTGGAGCCCAGGACGACATTGACTGATGAAGCTCGGGGTGCGAAGGCGGCGGCGGAAGCCGGTAACAGTTGCGGAGGCATAGTATGTGGGAGAGACGGCCAAGATCGGGGACAGGAGAAAGTATAGACGATGTAGAGGGCGGCCCTTGAGGACTAATATCTAATAGCGGAGGAGCGGTTTTGCGAACGAGCGGGATATAGTCAGATGGGTAAGAAAGATGGGAATAATAACGGAAAAGGGCGGCAACGGATCAAGGCGGTTCCCTAGACAGGGTGTGATTAAGTTGGACGCCTACAGCCGCGAAAGAAGAGAACGTGGACGAGGGTGTCGTGAAGAAGGGAAGAGGAGGGTAAGACAAGAGGTGTGGTCGGTGGTGGTGGGGGGTTGAGTTATAAGTCCTACCAGTACGTACTCGGCAACTGTCTTGGAGCCCTTGTCCTCTTTCCGCGGGTCGGGGTATTTAATATATAGCGTCAATTAATTCTTGGAATGAAAAGAGAATCCCGAATGATCCCAACAGCGTGGCCCGCTCTCGTGCATGACGGTCATAGGATACTAAGGTATGCACGAGCAGAGGGGTGGGCGTGTTGCATCAACGCAGGGCATCGACGGCTTTCACTCACCAGCTCTAGTATTGTAGCTTAGACACTCGGGTACATACAAGCGAAGGACATATGAGTACAAGGAATGAGCATACGCCTATACTGTACTATACCTTCGTACGTACATACGAGGACGCAGCAGATGAGCAGACACATGCGCGCGTGCAAGAGGTCTACGAAGAGCAGACCCAGTCCTGACCTAACGAGCCTGGCTGCTGGCTGTATGCCCAAAGTGGTAGTAGTGCAAGAGTGCTGCTTTCGGCAGGCTTGGACGGCAGGCGAGCAGGGCATGTTGTCGCGACGTGCAAGCAGCAAAGACTCTCGCAAAAAAGGGCGACGCTAAGGGCGACGCTCAGGGCGAAGGGTTAGTGAGAAGGGCGAGTTGCGCCAGACGACGCTAGGGCTACGGTTGGCCATAAGGTCAACTGTTTAAAAACCCCATTTTCGTCAATAGGACCACACCTTTATGTAGTTAACGGGTTTCGTTCCGCTTTACTAAATGTACCTTTTTTATATTAAAGTTTTTTTGCTATTAAAACATAGTAGTCTATATATAAATAAATTCGTTTAGTTTAGATTTATATAGATTTTTTTAGATTTATATAGCTTTAAATAAGTTTTTTTTATACTATTTATTATTATAGTTCGTTGTATTATAGATTATTATATTGTTTTTATTAAAAACTTATAGTTTAAAAAACTGTTTTAATTATAATGTTTTTTTAATACCGATTATTATTTATTAAAAACTAATTTAAAAATATTATTAATTTAATAATTTTTTTACTAATTGTAATAAAACTAAAACAAACCGATATTTTTTATATTTTTATATTTTATTTAATATTTAGTTTTATATTAAACGTTAATAGCGTTAATAATAACAAACGTATTTAGATTAGTTTAATATATAATTTAGTTTTTATAAAATAATATCGAAACGAAAATATATAAACAAAATTTAGCGTAAAAAATACTAATAAAAAAGGTTTTAATATTATTAACTTTATAGTTTATTACGATATTAACTAGTTTTATTATTTTATAAATATATAATATACCGAAATTATTAAAGTTAAAAAAATTAAAACGGTAAATTTTATACGTTTTTTATTTACGTATATTTTTAATAATTACGTAAGTTTAATAGATTTTTTAAAATAAAAATTTAAATTTTAATTATTTTAGTTAAAGTTTTTAACTTATCGTATTATTAAATTAATAATATAAGGCAACAATTGCTGTATTATTAAGCTAATATTAAATAAAGCTAAAGCTGTTTATATTATCGATATTAAAAAAGCTATAAAAAAAACAGCTTTAATATATTATTTAATATTAATTTATTTTGTTATAAATAGTTATTTATTAAATTAGATAACGATAAGTTTTTTATTGTTATTAAAAAAAAAAATAAGGCGGTTTCGAAAAAGAAAGCTAAAGCAATTTTTTATTTTGTTTTATCGGCTGTTTTTTTATAAAAAACTTAAATATAAAAGCTTAGTCTAAAAGCTATTAAAAAAAAACCAGGCTTTATAAGTTTTATTAAACGAAAACCGGGCTTTATAAGTTTTATTAAATATAAGTTTTTATTTTCGTGTTACGAACCAACATTCCAGCTAGCCTATTGTTTAGGCCTAGCGGGGAATGAGTGGTTTGAGCACGATTAACGGGAAAATGCATATTCAGGGAATACGCATAAGTTACGTAACCTTGATCTGGGATGCTTTAAGAAAAAAACAAAGCAGCGGAGATTATGATCAAGGATGCTTTAAAAACATATCAGAGCATACTACATTTAGTATAAGGAAAAGAATGTTATAAAAAGAAAGGGAGTTCTATGTATCTAGTCATTTTTTTACTCATTTTTTAATCTAAGTATTTACTTCGTTCTTAGAATTAAATAAAAGAAATCTTTTAACGACTTTATGAAGATAATTAACCACCGACTCTACTACTGTAATTCTTGTCGAATCAAAACCTTATTGAACCGATTTTTAGGTAGACCGGGTCGTTACATTTTGAAAAATCATTAATTCATTGCAACGGTTTAACTACGTAGTTAATTACGACATCTTAAAATGGCACTAAGCGTTCTAACACCTAGTAGCAGCACGATTACTAGCCTAACAGTAACTATAGCAAACATTACGCAACAAATATAAACTATGTAGCAGCGTATTATAAAATTATAAAATGTTAATAAGCAATTAAATATGTAATAACAAGCTGTAAAAAAATAACGACTAAGCAAAGGATATAAATTCTTTATTCTTATTTATTTCGATAGTATAAGTAAGTATGTGCAAACATTTTTTATTTAAGCTAAAGTTTATACGTTGTTTTACGAGCAAAGCATGCTAACCGAACCCGAAAAGATTTTTTATATTGCTAAATTCTTTAAAAGAAGCGCAATTAAATGGTTCGAGCTAATTATGCGAGACTATTTTAACAATATAGAAAATTAACAAAAAGATAAAACTATTAGAATGTTTTTAAACTACGCCTATTTCGAAAATCGGATTAAAAAAATCTTTGGTAACTTAAAAAAAGCTTAAACAGCGGCTCGAGAACTTAAGCGACTAAAACAAAAAAGACCAGCTTTTAAGTATGCAGCTGAGTTTAGACAACTATTTTTACGTATAAATTGGGATGATGAAAATGTTTTTATAAATCAATTTTATAAAGGATTTAAAAATAAGGTTAAAGACGATTTTTATAAGATAGAACGTTTGAAAGATTTCGAAACCTATATTATAAATGCGATACGAATCGATAATCGTAACTATTCCAAAAAGTTGGAAAAGAAAGATAAGGCTGAGCGAGTTAATCTTAATATAGGCAAGAAGCGAAGAAATAACAACACGTTTTACGGAACTTAATCCGGACCGATAAAAATCGACATAAATAACAAAAAACAGTTAAATTAGCGATAGAAAAAGAACAAGGACAAGACTGACTTAAGCAAAGTTATTTGCTATAACTGTTAGGAAAAAAAATACTTCGCTAATAAATGTTTTAAGCCTAAGACTAAAAAAGTACTTAAAAAACAGGTAGCCGCGAATGTAGGCAATAAAAGCAATAACAATGTTTTTATAATAGAACGACGCCTTTTAACTTTAAAAAAAAAAGAAATTATTAAAACATTTAGAACTTTATTAAAAAAAAAAGACTTCGGTTGGCTAAAAAGCGAAGAATGCTTTGAGTATGTTTTATAGTGCAAATATAAGGAATGTTAACACAAATCTTACGAAGAACAACTTAAAGATATGGCAGCAAAAGCTACACGACAGAATTTAAACGACCTTTATTTCAAACGAGCTTTTACTCGAAATAAAAAAGACTTAAAGAGAATTTAAACTAATATCGACATAATCGAAAAAACTAGTACTTATATAACGGAAATTAAAGTGACTAAGGCTTAGCGCAAAGCTTTTAAACAGCTGGAGTTTTTGAAATAAAGTTAGTTATAAAAAAAGGTTACCGATCTCGAAAATCTAAAGAAATTTTCGAACGAACTACAATTGCTTTAAAAGTATATCAACATAATCTAAAGCATTCTAACAAAAAGAAATTGGTTCGCAGCGACGGGAAAAGATCTGTTTTATAACGATATAGTACTAATTAATGCAATTATTACATTATACTTCGAACATAGCGAAAAGACTGCTGTAAAAAAAAGAAACAAAGAAGAAGTAAGCTATATAAGCAAAGGCTACGGCACTTTTTCGTAAATATTATATATTTACGACTTTTGTCCATATTATTTGGAGGATAAACTTAAAAACAAATGGTTTTTAGAACGAAACTACGGTTAATTAATTTTATTTTTATATTTCGACGATAAGATTGGAAAAGTAGTACTTATTATAAAGTATAGCAAAGGTTATGCGATATTTAGAAAAGATCCCGAATAGCTTAAAAACTATATATAAAGCCGCAACTTTTTTAACAATTGCTATAGAGACAAATGCCGAGTCTATGCAGTTATAAAATCTAAGATTGTTAAAAAACTTAAAAGCAAAAAGAATTAAGAAAGACTTTTGCGATTTATAAAAAAGAAAAACTTTACGACATTGTAATTACGAACTTCGGATTATTTAACGCAATAGGAATAACGTTTAGAACTGATTGAAAAATAGATTAAAAACATAACAAATAAACAGAAAGTTAGCTTTAAAAAGTTGTACCAAAAAGCGTATAAAACGATTAACAAACGAAACTAGTTAATGCAAGACTAACGAACGAAAAACAAGCTTAACAAGCTACGAAAGCAGTTAAAAAACATCGAGAATCGACAATAAAGAACGTACAGTTGATTAATATAATAGAAATAAAACCTTTGTTATATATAGATGTTTTAATACAGAACAGACGGTTAACTACGATAGTTATATATTATAAATATCCGATTTAAGTAATTATTAATACTGAAGCAACCGGTAGTTTTATATTACTACAAATTGTTAATAAATATAACATTCCGTAAATATGGAAAAAGGACTTTTACGGACTTACGACTTTTAATAAGAGTTTAAGTACATACGACCGAAGAAAAGTATTACGAAAAACTGTAGCACTTTTTGTAGAAATTTAAAGAAAGCAAAAACAAATCTTTTTTAATATCACAAGTATATCTTAGCATAAGATAATTTTAAAGTTATTTTAGTTGCGAGCGAGCAACCTACGAGTTAACTAAAAAACCGATCAACTCTAATAAGAAATACTAAAAAGTAGTTATGCTTTTATAGCATTTTAGAAAAAGGTCGCACGCAAACTAAGAACGATACTTATTTAACTTATGACCGAGAAAGAGTTAAAAGAAACTAATTTCGATATTTTAAAGGAATTTCAAAAGTTTTAAGGACTATTTAGAATAAAAAAAAACATGACGTTACTAAAACATGGCTTATAAGATCACGAGATACTATTAAAAGAAAGAGCCAAGCTACTATTTTACAGATTTCGACTTAAAAGCGCAGAATAAAGGCGTAAAAAACAAAAATATATTAAAAAGAATTTAGCAAAAAGATTTATTAAACTTTTAACATTTTTAGCACGATTATAACTACTTTAGGTACTAAAAGTAATCGATAGTAAAAAAGTCGAAGCAAAAAGATTTTATATCGACTATAAAGCGTTAAATAATATTACGATTAAAGACGCAAAACCGATACCAAAAATTAATAACTTATGAAATCAGTTTTATAAAGCATAATAGTATACGGCGATTGATATGCTAAAAGCATTTCATTAAATTCGAATAGCAAGAGGCTACGAATACAAAATAGCATTCGCTATGGATAAAGGACTATACGAGTACTTTATTATGTAGGAAGGCTTAACAAACGCTTTAGCATTACAATAGCGACGTTTTACGTATATTTTACGAATGTTTTTAGAAAAATTCGTAGTAGTTTATCTAGACGATATTCTAATATATTCGAACACACGAAAAAAACATACAAAACACGTACGATTAGTACTTTAAACATTACAAAATATAAAGATTAAAATATATCCTAAAAAGACTAAGTTCTATTAGCAAAAGGTAGATTTCCTAGGTTTTACGATAATACTTGGACGAATTTAGATTTAAGAAAAGAAAATCGCAGCCGTTTGAGAATGGCAACCGCCGAAATCTGTTAAAGAAGTTAAAGCATTTTTAGGGTTTACTAATTATATGAGACTATTGATACGAGATTTCGGAGGGATTGTAGCAGTTTTTACGAATTTAACGCGAAAAGATGTTTTATTTTAATAGGGAAAATTGGAACAAAAAGCTTTTAAAAAAATAAAGGACAAAATACTTAGTAATTTTATTTTATGACTTTTAGATTTAGACAAGGAATTCGAAGTCGAAACAGATGCATTAGATTTCGTTATTGGAGGACATTTCGGGCAACGAGATGACAACGGCAAACTGTACCTAGTTGCATTTTTTTTAAAAAAATTAGCCGGACTTTAACTAAATTATCTTATCTACGATAAAGAATTAATAGCAATTATATATGCTTTTTAAAAATAAAAGCACTATTTTATCGGAGCTAAAGCGCTGGTAAAAGTTTTTACTGATTATAAAAACTTTACGTCGTTTTTATTTACTAAGGAACTTAATCGAAGACAGATTCGATGGTAAGAATTTATAGCATAGTTTAACGTTAAGATTATTTACGTTTAAAAGAAACTAAAAATATTAGAACAGATGTTTTAAATAAAAAGACAAAATATAAGATTTAGAATAAATTTAAGAACTATGCTATTTTAAAACTTAACGAAACAGGAAATTTTACTATAATAATAACGATTAACGACTATAAGAAGTAAGAAAGACGTTTAGCAGCTTATTTGAGTACGTTCCGAAATCGAAATTACTAGACGAAACGGAATTTCCGAGATTATTATCGGCAAGACAGTAACGATATGTTTCATGTAGTAAACATATAAAAATAAGCTTTATATTCTACCAGAACTGTAAGAAGAACTAGTTAAAGAATTGTATAAGCATTTATTTGCAAGATATTAAAAATGGTTTAAAAACTATTTACTCGTTTACGAAAAACTATGACTTTTTAGAAACAAATTAGTAGTTAAGAAGGTTTTTGCAAGAATATAATCTTTGTAATAAGGCGAAGCTATAGCGATATAAACTTTACGGCTTATTGCAGCTAATACTACTATTAAGTAAAGCAT